>NMRA01000090.1:792735-861444 GCA_002633005.1 Phoronis australis
TATGTTTCTGTGGTGCTTTAAGCAACTGGTGTATAGGATGTGCTTGTATTATGAAGATTACTCACATTTTGCCCCTAGCCTATTGAGGAGACAATGACCATGCCTTTCCATTTTGCAAAGTATGCCCTCTACTGGCCACTTTATGGTACCAATAAACAACCCTAGAAGGATACCGTATGCGGTGCAATTGTGGGCGCATTTCAACGCTCCGCGTTGCTCTTGTCTTGATAGCACTCAGTGTACGTTTTTTAGCCTTGATAGAAGACTGGCGGCTGGGTACATACAACTCAGCCATCATAAAGTCTTAACCAAATACAAACCTGGCAATATCCAATTTTGGAAAATATCTGCATAGGGTTAATGTTTGTATGAAAAATAAAACTATTGTCCTTGCGATCATTTTGATGCGATTGTGTGCATTTTGCTGGCGCAACCACCCCAAACAATTAATTTACACTTCCTTGTAAAATTAATGCATTTTTCACTCGGCCATCTCTGAGCATGGCATTTGACTCATTGGATTGTGCAGCTCAGACATGGATAGCAATATTATTAGGCACTGTCTCATCACAACGAATTCAAGAAGCAAAACATGGAGTATCACACTGAATTCTACATGCGTGTACATTTATCCGCTTTAATCCGATGAAATTTTCGATGCAAAGGGCAACTCTGATGTGTAGCAGTGTGGTAATGGAGGACCTACTTAGTCTTTTGTCACCTGACAAACCTTTTAATGATATCGAAAGATTTGTTAAAAATTAATTAGATTCAAGCTACAGGAATGGTGATTATCTTCATTAAATTGCCCATTGTTCCCTGTTGTGACAGACGGTCACTTGCACTCCACCATCAGTACGGGAAATTGCACTCATCTGTCATGACTGAGAAGTGTGGAGCATTTTGCCTATTTCATTTTTCCCCTGTATTGTTGTTATTATCCTATGAACACCGCAGTAAAGTTGTTCAATAATTTGTCCATAAAAATTAGCTTAATAAACCAGGACTGTGCTTGAGGGTATGAGTGTTGGTAGTGTGTTGTGCTGAGAGTTTTGTCTGATGTGTACAACTGAAACAGTTGTTTTACCTGCTCTCTATTGTTTTATTTTACAGGTTCTGGCCTTCTCTGTGGGTCTAGGTATCCTACCACAGGACTTTACCAAATTGGAGAGACATCTGCAGGCAGAGTACAGAATCAACAACACTCCGTATGGCATGCTTGTTCTGACTGGTTAGTCATCTTGACAGTGGGAATATCTTGAACGGGACATTTGTTGGCCATAATGGATGGTTAATGTTCAGTCAATTATAATGCGTCATAGGCTGTTTGCAAACACCTCTTCAGTCTTAAATAAACTCATAGACAGAGATAATCTATAAGAATCTTAATTTAGTCTGGTTTAAACTCTGAAAATGTTTTGTTGTTAATTTCATCTTTACATGTTTTCATTGCAATTTAGATTAACAAACCGTTTTGATAGCTTTGGAAAGAATATTTTAATATCTTTAGCATGCAATCTCATGAAAATTCATTATTGGATTTGAGGTATTCAATGTAGTGCTTGTGTCTCAATTCAGGTCGGTATCCCTACCCTGGGCCCCGTACAGATAATGCTGTTTGGCAAATGGGAAACCCGAACTGGGCAACTTCCAATATTCACCTGGGAAATGATGTTGACTATGCACTACAGGTGGCTGAAGTCACCTTGGATGCCTGGAGGTCAAAGGTCAATGACATTTGGAACGTGGCTGGAATTTCAGGCGGTATTGGTACGTGATTTTTCAGGCAACGGATTTTATCTACCGTATCGTCGTCATTTATCATGAACATTTGATTGAAAGACATAACTAAAAGTAACTATTTAATGTAATTGTGAACATGTTCAGCACATAACATGGAGTTCTGGTGCACTGTTGTTGACTACACTGTGACAGTCATCTTAGAATTGTTTATATTGTAGTTGTAGTCAAATAAAACTTGGTTGTAGTGTGATTGTTTTGAAACAATGTTGACAGCCTTTTCAACATACACCCAAAATGGACATAATACAGTCTTAAGTGACTGACACGCAGTTATCTTCAATTTGAATTAAAATTAATTCAAGATAATATAATGTCTTAATTTGTTACTAGGCAACTCTTACGTATGATAGAATTCCATTTGCCTAGTGTTTAAATGAAATCACGCATCATCCGCTGAAAAAGACTCCCAAGTTTTGACTGTCCACAGCAGGTGTGCCAACTTATCAAGACGGGTTATCACTGACAACAAAATTGTTTTGAAATTAGAATTTTCAAGTATTGCAGAATGAATTTGCCAACCATTTTAATTGGAAATTAAATGACTAGGAAGGTCGCCACATGTTTATTTCCCTTTGAAACTTCAGTATTAAAATAAACCTTGATTCATGTCAAGTAAGCTCTGAAGAATACACGGTTTTTAATGAAGTTTGATATTGGTTGAAATTAATGTAAATTGTCTTTTTGTTTAATTTGTTGCAGAGGCTCAGGGGTGGAAATCATTGCATGGCTGTGCTCCAAATTCCACCCGTTACCCTCTGAACCCCGGTTTCGAACCGGCAGACATAAAACCCACAGACATAAAACCCACAGACAGCACTGTGTGCCTATACTACACACGTTCCACACTCGGTCCCCAAAACTCCATTCTAGGGGACCTACCGAATGAGGTGTCTTGTCCAGGGACTGGAGTTATGGGGACTGTATTCGGAGCATTTTTAGTATGTCAGTTAAGGTGCATAGGTCTGGGGATTTCTATCATGGAGTTGGTACCAGCTGGTCTGGTACTGGTGTTAATAGAATGGCTTGGTTGGTTGAAGGAGGTATAGCCATGAGATGGTGATAACATTGAAGTCCTATAATATCTTTCACAGGTTATGGAGCTGAAGGACAGCCTTTGATTACTAGTCACTATGGTTACTTCATGCCGTCATGGCATCTCATCATGGCCTTGACTGGACAACAAGCCAACTTACCCGAGAAGTCTTTGACCTTTAGGCCAAAGGTCAAAGTTCCGTACCAGTTCCCGGTTCTTTTGGCTGGCAGTGTGGGTGTACTGAGAGCCTCAGCGACACAGTTTGAGGTCTGCATCCTGATTGGTCGACCTATCACTCTTGCCACACTCTCTGTAGGTGGTATTGAATACCCAGGTGTTCCTCCTGTACTCAATGCTGGAGTCTGTGTCAGCTGGTCACATTAATACCAGCCCTGTTGGTGAACTTGTTAACTAGCTCTACTCTCAGAGTGTCAGGTGGTTACATTTATACCAGCCATGCTGGTCAACTAATTGTAAACACTGCTGTGTTCCTAGATCATTTAGGTTTCAGGGATAAACATAATGCACTTTCTCTATATAGTTTAGTTGGAGGCACTTGTGTAAAAAAAGCTGTAAATATTTTTTTGGCGGAATTTTAAGGGAAGAATTTTTTAATAATTTGGTCACAGTGTTACTTCTGAGTGTTCACTTTCAATCATATTGCCGCAAATTTATGAAGTTAAACTTTATAGTAAAAAATTCTGTTCTATGTCTGTATAGCTCTGTGTATTGTGAAATACTTATACAAGGAACAGGGAAAACATTCCATGAAGATGACTGTTGAGTGGTGGAGTGATTGCATAGCTGGGCAGCTCTTGGCTTCAATTCATGCCTTGATGAGGTGTTGCATTTAAGGCCTTCAGCAAAATTATGTATCAGTTGAAGAAGATTAATTCAAGCTTAGAACAAAGTGTGTGAATGGTCATCAAATGTAGTTATAGTGCCTTGTTTATTTATAGCAATTGCTTAGTAGTCAAACTGCTTTACAGCATTTGCTTAATGGTCGAGTTGCCGAGTCACCATTCCATTCAACGCTCAAACATATAATTTTAGGTGGTTGAAATAAAAGTTTTAAAAAGGAGCTGGGAGGGTAGTTCAACTGTCAACACCTGTTGTGTTATTGGACTCATCCATTTAACCAAGATCTGATCATTTATAGTCAGTTTGTACTTAATATTCAGAAACAATTATTGTATTTTTGAAATGTATTTATATTTACAAAAAAATGTATGAACGGTCAAATTGGGCTAGAAGTTTGTTCCAAAATCTCACCAAATTCTGACAAATAATATCTTTCCAAAATTGCTTATTTTTCATTGCTGTGTATGTTTTCAATTTTCAAAATATTGTCTATAGACCTTTCTACGTGCCATTCAAAGGAGGCTGTCATTGTTAAGCTGTCATTCAGTGATTACTCGACTTGTTTTCATTCAGGTGCTGAGAACATCAAGTATCGCAACGATGTTCAACTCTAGCGAAAATGGGGGTAACACAACTACGGAGGGCAAAATGCAATAGTCTATTGTTAGCTATGGTACAGAGATTGAACACGGAAGTGTTAATTTGGTGCTAGCTATCTTTGATGGAATAACGAGCAAACAAGCATCACTTGCCAGCCATATTATGTCCTAAATTGATGGAATTTTACTGTATTAACTCTGCAAAAACTATATATCAAGTCCCTTAGTGGCGTGTTTATATTTTTGTGTTAAAAACTATTTGTACTTTTTACTGCAGTAATTATAACCTGTGTTGAGCGGATTTTAATTTTGACTTATTTTTATTTTCCTTGCATTAAGCTGAAGTTGAACTCTTGTTTTGCTACGTCCACATGGTAAACACAGCCTTATGTTCAACAGGCTGACATTGAGTCACCTAAATGTGTCTCATTGAAGTACACAGAATGATACACTCGCTGGTCCAACCATCCAACATTGTTATTAGGCATTATTTCCCTAGAATATCAAAGTTCCATACTTTCAATACAAATCCAAGAGGAATCACTTTTGGGGTAACTTCTTAGGGACACTGATACACAAAACACTGATCTAGTCAATATATTTCAGCAAATAGCAGTTCCAGCCATTTATAGCCCATAATACCAAAAGCAAAAAGATAAAGGCCGTCCATTTGCATAATGTGAAATAGGTTAGCACACAACCAAAATGTAAAGCAGTTTTGGACATCAGAAATGTTCTTCTGGTGTAATGCTTGAAATATATGTGAAACAACAGTTTGACACTGGTGATGACCATACAGGCCAGAAAATGCATGGATATACTTCTTCCCATACCAAAAAAGCCTTCCTGCAAACACTTGCCGCAAAGCTGCGGCAAGCTTGCTGCAAAAGTTTCTGCAAACCAGATGCAAACACGTAGAATCAACTCTGACCAAAGAGTGGATGCAAATTTCCTGCAACCCAGCCGCAAACATGCAGCAAACTTTTACCATGCAAATGAAGTTTGTCGCAAGCTTGCAGCAAACATCTTCATGGGGTTATCTAGAAGTTTCTGCGAACCACCAGAAAAAATATTGGATACTTGAATTGTGGCATGAATAATTTAATGTAGAAATGCCAGCTGACAAATACATAATTTTTATTGCATGCCCGCTTGTTAAAGCAAGAAAATGCACACTGGATTTAACATAATTTTCAGTCTGATGCATAATGACTAGAAATTAAAACTTACATGACAATGAATAACAGAAACTATAAAAGTGTCTACAGTGGCAATTAGTAATAATACTTGTATTACAATCAAAATTGTGTCGAGAGAACAACTTGAATGTATGCCAAGCTTTAATTACAATATACCGAGATGTTTTATTCTTAACGCACGACAAAATCTATAATAATTGTAACAACGATATTATTTAATTGACTAAACTAACAACAGCAACACAGAGCGTTGAAATGCACCCAACGGGATGTTTATTAGCATTGAAAATGGCGCAAAATATGTCGAATGCCAGTGGAGAAAATCGTGAAATCTGACTTTCCCCCTTGGAAAGGCATGCTTAGAACAGCATGTCGAGCATATTTAAGCATTTTATTTTAAATTACCTCATTACTTGTCAACTGAAAAAAATCACTCTTAACAATTATAAACGTATTTATTTTTCCCATGTTCATCTAAAATACTTGAAAACTGTCGAATACTTCATCGATTACTATTTTTGCTTCCCAATATGGTTTCATGATACATCAGTCTACTGAATGGGCTATTATTGAACTTGTGGGCCTATGTTGAAATTTGCAATATTTCGACTATAGCGATATCATCCAATAACATCATTCATTTATCTAAGACATCAACCATAGATTATACCTTTCTATTCTACAATATTACCATGGTGTTGAAAAGAACAACTACAGAGGTTATATCCAGTTATTACCATACTAATGGACGTTCTAAACACATTCTACTCCAGACTAATATGCATTACAGCAATCGGAGGTGTTCCATAGGGTTCATATGGGATGATCGCTAGTGTTTTCATCCATGTTTGTTCGACCTGCAACCTTGAGATGCTGTGTACGCTATTTGTTCCAGTGTTTTCAACTCAAACTTGTTGCCTCGTAACCTCTGCAGTGTCTCTGCCTTTCACCAAGTACATTATGTCACTCAATATTCACAAACCTAAAATATGAATGCCATTTCACTTTCCACAAAAAGGCATTTGTGATAGCATTATTAGAATCTCCATTACGTTTTAAGTCGAACTTTTGCTCTTCTGCTCGTGTATGAACAGACAGTTAAACTTGTGTTCAATAGTTTGACTGCAGACTGAGAATGCGCATGACTGAAGGTGATGGCAGTTAAAACACCTACCAGTAGTTAAATATACAATATGCTAATCTTATTTTGTGCCCAATAGTTACCATGCATATAACCAAAATAAAAATTTGTTGTTCACGGTGAATCAAACAGTCAGAGAACGATGTGAAAATTGACACAAACTTAAGTTTTACACTCTCAATTAAGTGATTATTTTGACGGACTGGTTACATGTAACTTGACAATGTTTTGGAAACTAGTTGATTCTGGTCTCAACCCCAGTTAACTCATTTGATATCTGTGCTGTACTTTTCCCTAACCATTGTAACCTCCAATTTGGCTGAATCTGTAAGAAAATCAACTTCCTTTTGTTTGTAAGACCAAAACTACTGATTCATGAATGAAGTCTAAGTAATTTTACTTAACAATCACATCAATATAAATACAATTTCAAATTCAAAACTCACATCCATACAGTTCTTCAGTTATCCATGTAGAGTCTAGGCTGTACCAAAACCGTTTGAATTTGGTTCAAATGAAAGCTTATAGGTCACTTCCCAGGCATGTAACCTTGAAAACCACATGCTTTCCTTGATAACAGTCACAGATCAACATGTGGCTGGGCTAGCATAATTTAAATAAACAGTCAACAGCCCTAGAGGCATTAAACATTAATGTATTTCAAGAGGCATTCCTTGAAAACTGTCCTAGCAGTTCAACATGTAGGTGGGCTAGTATGATTAAAGTGAACAATAACCCTAGAAGCATAAAACAATAATATAAGGACGCTAGTGAAATCAAATTTCTTATTTTTTTTCATAAATAATGTGGCAGTACCACAAGAATCCCGAGATCCAAGTCCATACCATAGCTGCTGAACGACAATATTTTGAAAAAATTGTGAGTCTTCACAACAATGCTAAATGTCCTTGAAAAATCAAAATGAGTAACATTTGGCAATTATTTTTGTCCGAAATAGACAAAATTTTACTGTAGCTACAGACTGGCAGCTACTACCTGATTATGAGATAATTTTAAATGTTGGAAAAGTACAAATTGCTCTAAATGCTAATACTTGCACATTTGGTAAAACTGGATCATATATTTGTGTATGGTTTGTAGTGATATTTATTGTGCTTGTTTACACAACAGGCAGGTAACGCTGCCTTTGTTGTTTTAAAGCAATTGCATTTAATATTTTGCTGTACTGGCTTTGACAGCAGTATGAAAGGAAAATGAAAACTTGTTAAGTATAGAGACTGAATAAAAAACAAAGAACATACAGATGCAGTTATATTCTCTAGTGTTTTAGGTCGCATTTGGTCATCTTTGAGCATTTGCTGTTTTTTACAGTGTAACTTACCCAACAATAGGTCACATTTAGGTAAGTAATCTAAAATAAGTAACTGCCCTGCTTAGGTTCTGGGATTTGAGGTTTCTTTGAAATTTAGAAAATAAAAAAAATTACAATTTCTAACATTGTCACAATATTAATGCTAACACTTTATACATTGAAGTTTACTGCAAATTTCGTGCAAGCACTTTTTCACCTATTCCTCAGAACACTTTTCACCAATGAAGTTTCCTGCAACTTTCCCGCAAACACTTTTCAACAATAAAGTTTCCTGCAACTTTCCCGCAAACACTTTTTCAAACACCAAGTTTGCCGCAACATTCCTGCATGCTTCAGTGTTTGCAGCAAGGTTGCGGCAATGTGTGCGGCAGAGTTGCGGGTAGCGGCAAACTCCTGCAAATTTTGCGGCTGGTTTGCTGCAAACAAAATTGTTTGCCGCAAGCTTGCGGTATGTTTGCTACAAGCTTGCGGCAAACATGGTCTTTTGGTATGGGAGGTTTCCAATGCAACTTCAATTTTTTCATGGAAATCTTGAAAGTCATAATTTTTATAACCCCTATTGCAAAAGAGGAATAATTTTTGAAATAATTCCTAAACAGCATTTTGGAGAATAATGCATAAAGCATTCTAGCTGACAGTTGTATATGAATCCAATGAGCCATTTCTGAGATATGATGTACAGTTCCAAGGTTAGCCCAATTAAGATATATTTCTAGGAGCCTACATAAGTTTATAAAATGTTTTAACCGACTATAGGCCAACATCTGTCACAAACTTTCAACATTCAGCTTTACTTTGTTTGCCCCATAGCAAAATCTTTGTTTTTCCTAGTAGCTGCTTTTAAAAAAGTTTGACGATTGGATTTTGTGTAAATAGGTCTTGTAGATAATTCAGAAGAACAACTGGACTACTTCTTTTTGTTTACATTCAGAATGTTACTGAATTACGCCCAGAGTAGTGCCCCAGTTAGAGTTTGTATATTTTCAGTCACAAACTGATACATTTGGATAGCTTACAATAAGCTTCCATTGGTGCATTGGTGTTTTACAGAAAAATTTTGTACAGTTAACACCTACAATATATAGGCAACATTTTAAACATTTTTATTTACTCTGAAAGCTTTCACATGTAGGCAATGCCATATTTCTGAGAAATTCAAAAGGCAAGCTAAATAAGGGTATCGTACACCCGACCTTGGACGTGAGTGGATTAAATAAATGATTGTAAATTGCCATGAAAAGGGATTGCCAGATTTTAGTACAAAATTGACTTTGCAAAACTTATTAGTATCAATATGCTTCAGAACTTACAAACCAAGGGTAATGAATGTGTTGCAAATTAATCAATGGATAATTAATAAAATATTCGCCGAGAAAGTTCCAATCAATCTCTGATCATGCACCCGCCGCACAAGAGCACTTCCAAAAATGCACTGGTGGCTAATGACTACTGTTTTGTATGAGTGAACTGAGTTTCTCAATTATTTCCTTCTTGAAGCAATATCATTTCATTCAACAAACTCGTACTTGTGACTTAGTTGTTGTCGAAACTTTATCTTAACCACAAAGAACGAAGTTCACTGCAATTGCAAGGAAATGGAGATTCGATGAATGTATCACTTCAATGACATCACTTGCAAAGCTGTAATATCAAAATATTTATAATATTTTTTTTGTTAATTTCTGCCGCTGACTACATATCTAAGATTCATTAGTAACCAGCCCTAAAGTAACATGTACAGATAACCTGACTTAGCCAGCAACAGATAGCTTTTCCTTACACACTAAGCATAGTGGAAAATACAGAGTAAAACGGATTAAATTTTTATCTGCTCTTACTTTTATCTAGTGTCCTTCAGGGTATTTCTCATTGATAACTTAAACGAAGCCAGGCAACAATTTTTCAAAACAACTCCATGTTAAATGTTTGGTTCAGATCAAGATCTTGTACTCAAGCTAAAGCTACGTCACCTCAGTTGATATTTTTCAAGCTTAAATTTCCTAGCTCTGTTAATTTGAACTTAGAACTGGAGGAATGGAATGCCAACTCCCCCGCATGTCCCATGCACGAAACACACAAATGTGTGAACACAAAACACGTCTTTAAAAGTTTGCGTTCATTATTTTATCCCCCATCTCATTGTATTGACCCCATGTAGACAAAATAATTATCACGACGTCATCAATGTGCTGGCCAGAGAACGTTTGTCTACGACCCCCTCCCCTTTATACATCGTAGTGTACTAGGACCATCTCCCACTGTTAGTTTTCAGGTTCTTAGGCTGAATTCGTGGCTCCATCTAACGCCAGTGATGTGAGAATGCGGTGAAAACTGCGCGTACAATGTAGTCGAGAGAGCGTCACACGCCTTTTACATCTATCGCGTATCCTCTCCGCAATATTTACACAATAGCACATCATACCGAGTCTGAAAATGCGGTGTTTTTGAGTTTTTAACTAATAAAACCAATGCCATTCCTGGCTCAAATTGCTCTCTGGACGTCATGTTTCACCAATAATGACACGCTACGGTTGTACAAGATGTTGTCTGTTGATTCTATAGCACGCAAGTCGTGATCAAATAATAGCTCTATAATTAATGTATTTCAGAGGCTATATTCTGATCACGTAGTTTCACATTACAAATCACTTTTCTTTGAAAGCTAAATATTGCACGGTCTTGAAATTGGAGTTGGTTAACAAGATTACGATTAGTATCTTATTAAGTTAAAACACCGACAGCATGTACAGATTCCAGGGGTGGAAAACAACTGTAACGGTTGCCATGGGGATGCATCTTTATCACACACCGCGAAAACTCTTACCACGCACAAAAAATAATTTTAGTGTACTATTGGCCAAAACGAGACGTAGAATCTTCTGAGAACGTGCACTTTGGACGCTTGCTCTAAAATTGTCTGTGGTAAAAGAGCTCGAATGTAATTTTGAATTTTATGCGTGTAATGTTTTTTGTTGGAAGTTTGATGTAAAAGTTATAGTCAGGTTCACTATGTCCACATTTTGACACTCGTTTGGGAAAAATGGAAATTATATATTTTTGGAAACCTCATGGAATGACCATTTGCAAATGAATTGATTCCATTTTGGCAGCCATTTTAGAGGCCATCTTGGGTTTTCAAAAATGACTCGAATAAAATATCCTCAATATCTCTGCTCTTGGGTCACTTAAAATGTTAGTTTCCATGGCTACATCAGCATTTTTTATCAAGTTTATTGATTTTTTTCAAAAATGACGCACGTAAAATACATTTTGCTCTGCTCTAAAGTATCTTGGAATGTGAGTTTTAAAAACTGCACCCGCATTTTGTGGGGCAAGGCATTGGAAAACATTTCTAAAATGCAAATGATGTCTCAACAGGCAACTAACACACCACAGGTTGTCATTATTAGTCTAGTCTGTTGTTACTCCCCTGTAACTGACAGTGTCTGTGTATCATTACTTGGTGGCCACTGTTTTTGCTTCTGTGTATGGTGTTTTATGAACGCCGAAACATGTCAAGCCGGCTTAAATCCATTGTTGTTCTTATTAATATGTGCTAGGAGTTTTTCAACAAGACATTTTTGAGTTTGTTAAAATCATGTTACTGTACTTTGCTACATGTGCGAAGTCAGAGATTTGTTTTCTGTGTGTTCTGCATGATAAACGAAAAGTTTAACCCATACCATTGTCGCACGTGTTTTTACGTGTCTTGCGTAGCTAAGTGTGCGTATTTGCATAAATTATTGTTATTTTTAATTGTTTCTATAATTATTCATTTGTGCAGTGTTTACTTGCGTACTTGCATAATTCGATTTCTGAGCAGTGAGATGTTATCTGCAGTATACCTATATATCGTGTTGGAGCAAAACAACAGACTCGGGGGGGCTTCATTCTTTTATCGTCAGGAGTATAAGTGACAGTAGTAGCAGTAGGTAAACTGAAATGTAAAAAGAGAAATAAGCCAAAGTTACACTGCTGCCGGGCGCTTTCAAGTGCAACATCTCCCGTTCGACCAAAAAACGCTGTCAGAACGTTTTTGTGTACGTTGTGGCGGCAAACATTTCACCCTTGCGTTTTGACCCAAATGCCTTGCTAAAGTTTTATCCGCGTCTTCGGTGTCGCCAGCCGAGGGTGAATTATTCTTCTGACTGTTTTACGGTAAACACGGACCCGGCTGCAACAACTTTGACAATCCGCAGCGCAGCAATTTATTTCCAGGTGCATATTGTGCCAAAGTTATTTCTCCCATGGCAGTGTGTTTTTCTCACTGTTACCTATCATCACTGAGAGCAGTCCATTCACGAAAGACGTTTCGCACCACGTGACAAGCATGTGTGAGCGATCACATGATCACTCTAAAATCTCCTGTAGGAGGCGTAGGTCAGACACCTCTGTTTTGTTCTGTCAACAGCGTTTGCTGTTTACCTGTATACTGGCTTAAAAATTCAGTGCAGCTGAGTTAATGTTGTACAGCGATGCTGAGCTTAAAACTCTTCCTCATTTATACTACCATTCACACGTTATGGGTTGACCAAGCATCAGCAAAAGGTGAAGACAACATCGCAGAGAAATTGATGAGGTGAGCCTGGCAAATCGCTACATAGGCTACAGTCACGGTTTTACCGTGGGTATTTTATTATAGTCTATGTTGTCAGTGCAGGGCACTTGCTCACCTGACGGTAAAGTGCCTGTGCCTTCTGATGAGGGAATGTTTTAGTTGAGATGACCTCTGACATCCTTGGCCGGCCTGTGGCTGTGGGTTCGCCATGTTATTAAGTTATTTACTGGTGTTTACTGAGACAGGTTACATGTCTACCCCTCATCATCAATGCCTCTTGCAGCCAAAACATTTTTCAAAAGTGATTCTAAATATGAAGGGAGTGTTTGGATGATGAGAGGAAATTTGGATGCTTTTTAGGAGGGGAAGGGGGCTGATATTTCACCCCCAGAGCCATAACCACGAATCCTGATGAAAGCGAAATCTGAAATGATTATTTGTGTAATAATTTCGTAATCCATCATGAACAAAAGCACTTATGGAGCAGACTAATCACCCATGCATTCAGAGCATGCATCATGAACAGTTAGGCAATTACATCGCCCCTGTGCTACAAGCATATACGGGGGGCAATAGTGCACCCCCTCAAGCAGCTACTCGTCTCAAAATAGTGCATCAGATAATATCGAATGAAACATGCAAATATTTAGGCTCGTGCTAGACTTTTAAAGGTATTAGCCAAAATGCATCTGAAAACGTGTAGCCGATTTCAAAAAAATTCTAATAGCCAAATACTTTCCAGTGGCGGATCTAGGATATCACAAGGGGGGGGCCAACATTTTGTCCGGCTGTAAGCATTTGCGCAAACTGAACCACGATTGTAGATGCGCATAGCACCGAATGGGGGGAGGTCGGGAGGGGGGTTTGCCCCCCTCCCGCCCAGGAAATTTTTCTGTTTTTACCTCTAAAAATCAAGCATTTTCCTTGATTCCTGAAGTATTATTCAAGAAAAAAAAACAAAAAAACACAGAGAACGTGTCAAACAGGAAAACTGAACGTACCAAAGACTTGAACTCACGACCTCGAAGTTAGAGAGCGCTTGCGTTACCACTACAACACCACGATTTAACTAGTAATCTCATGCTAAAAGACCTACTAGTTTATGGTCCACAGCGTTTGCGCGCGAAACTTACTTCTTTTCGTAATGCTTATTACACGTTTTATATTTTGTGCCATGAATTCTTAACAAATTTGTCGTATTTAAAATAGTCTTCAAATGCCCAAAAGACCAAATCCGTTTTTCGTGTTGGCAATAATGACGGGATTGCTTTGGAAATCGTCTAAGTTAAGGTTTGACAAAGAGAGTATTGCGAGTTTCTGAGTGATTCACTAAGGCTTCGATTAAAATTCACATCTTACCAGCAGCTTCTGTTTTTTCATCGTCACTCAGGTTCCATTCTCTTTAAAAAATGAAGTAAATTTTCTTCATTGCACAGTGGAGCAGACGACGAAAACGGAGTCGTAGTGCGCAGCGCCACTGCCGGTCGCCTGGGATATCGCGGGAGAGCCTATACTTAGCCATACATGTAGTTCCGTTACAAATGCGCCGTATTCCGAATTTGACATTTGAAATTGGGTTTGAGCCCCCCCCCAAACACTAAAACTGCACACATTTAAATCTTTTCATCCCTATAATTTTAATTACCGGGGTTAATTAATAAACTCACCATTTCCCTACGCTCTTACTGTTTTATTTTTTTTGCGGCAGCCAAGGGGGAGGGGGGGCCCGGGCCCCCTGGGCCCCCCCCTAAATCCGCCTATGCTTTCTTACAGCAGAGATACGTTGGGCCTGATGTTGACCTAAAAATGGGCAGGACGTTCTCCTCTATACCCGGGTTGCAGCAGGGTTGCACCGGCCACATGAGCATTTAAACGATGTTCACTTTATAAAAATTGGACAGGAGTTCCCCAGCCCTATCCCTGGGTTACGGTGTGGTACGCAGGCCACTTGGGCATTTCATTGATGTTGACCTAAAAACAATTGGGCAAGGGTTCCTCCTATCCCCGGGTTAAAGCGGGGTACGCTGGCTACAAAGGCATTTAAAAATTAAATGATGTTCACCTTTAACAAATTGGGCAGGGATTCCCCCTATCCCCGGGTTATGGTGGGGTGATCCTGTGATTGAAAATGCAGCTTGATACAGCAAACGATTTACCAAAGTAGAACGCCAGCTCTTTATATAGCTGACTGATAGATAATGTCTCCATAGTCAAAGTGGGGTAGGACAATTAATGCACTAAACAAAACTTCTAGGGGCAACTAAATCGGTACGACAGTGAACATTCAAGAATAATACCTAAGTGTTTATGGGTATATTTTTTGGGTATTCTCCCACCACTAAGTTGTAAATCAAATAGTGGATCTATGTGCAGAACTGAGTTTTTGGATGGTGAGAAAATAGTGTCCACGTTTTTTTTTTGCTTTGAAATTCATTCGCCACGAATGGCAGCCCACGGAGAAAGTCTGTGTAGATCATCTTGTAGTCTCATATCCGTGTAGTTGTGGATTGTCCTCAGGGAAAGGAAAAATAACGATGTGTCATCAGCCTACATAAAGGTTTTACATGAGGTATTGTCGGGAAGGTCACTTATGTATAGAAGGAAAAGTAATAGACCAATAACTGACTGCCCTGGGGCACACCCGCATTCATAATAACATGGAGATGATGACATTGAACACACGCCATCAATTCGCATTTTGTAGATGCAATTATTATCTAGAGAAAATTCCAATAAACTTAATAGACTACCAGATATCCCAAATGATCTTAACTCGAAATGAGTTTAGTCATGTGGGACCATATCGAAGGCAGAGGTTAAGTCGAGGAAAACAGACCTTACGTTGTTGTTATTTTCAAACTATAAATGTATGTCGTGGATAATTTCAATTAGTTAATTGGGAAGTTGTACTTTTCCTGGTAGAAAGCCAAACTGCAGTAGATATATGAGAACGTGTGAGTTTAAATGTCTAAGGAGTTTTTGAAATATAACTTTTTCTAGAATTTTGGAGAAGGTGTTAAGGAGTGTGATGAGGTGATAACTTTACATTTCTGACTTGCAGTCCTACTAGTGAAGTTGTGCCATTACTCCCAACTTCCCATTGGAAGGATAATGGCCTGACAACAGAATTTATTAATTCAGATAATTCTTTAGCTATCATTTTTATCTGAATGCTATGAGTTCTGATCCATTTGATTTGTTAACGTCGATATATTGAAGAAGTTTTCTAACTTCTGCAGTAGTAGTTCACTGATCAGTGAACTATTCGTTGCACTTTAATTGATAGTTGAGGGATGGTGTCTTGATTAGTCGGATTGATATGGCCTTTGTTTATTAAGTATTCTAGAAATAATGTGCATTTTTCCGATGTTGTATCAGCATGTTTGTGAACGTCTTTAGATGACATGAGAGGAAACATGTAATTGGCTGAATATCCTCCTACTAGTATTTTGTTAACAATTTTCCAGTACTCCTTAGAATTTTTCTTTGGAATAAGGCTGATATAGACTCTATTCACGCTGCGGACATTAAAATCCAAAGCGAGGCTCACTGCGATAAACAAAGCAGAAATTTACATGTGAGTTAAATGGCCGCTCTTTGGAGTCCAACCTGAATATTAAATCTGTGTCAATAATTAACCACAGAGACGTATAAAAATACAGTTAAAGAACAAGTCAATGCACCAAAGAGTTGTCTGACGAAAGGATATAGCTTTTTTCTGGAAAACTAGGTTCAAAACATTAAAAGTGAACATGACCAAATTGCGGCGATCGTAGTGTTACGGATTAGGTATCATGCTGAATGCAGGGTTACGTTTCTTCTAATAAATTCTTGATATATTCTACACGAACCAGGTCATCTGGTCGTATTGTTGACGAGTTGAAGATATATTCGACAGTGGTGGCTCGTAGCATTTTGCTGCCATGTGCAATTAGTCTCATCTGGTTTCATTTGTTGATCACTAGAGTTGGCCTATTAGCTTCAAGCATTGCCTAGGTCCTGGTGAGGTAGGCACTACCGGGACTAACAGTTGATTTGTCATTGATCTGAAATAATACTTGATGTTATTAAATAAGAGTACGATAAAAAACTAGGCTCGCAATTGAAAATAAAAATTATATGACCATGAATTCTGCTTTCTCAGGTTTTAATAATTACGTCTATTTCATGTGTTATATTTTCAAATATCAATCTCGACCAAGTTGAATTTTAAACTTAAAACACCTAATTCTTTTGTCCAAAGCATAACCTCGTTTTAGAGCTCAATTTCAGTTAACTGGACAGAACACAGGCGCAGATTTAGAGGGGAGCCAAGGGGCAATGCCCCACAGCCCCCCCCCCCCTTAAATTCTCCCAGATTCCATTTGGCAGTTCAGGAGCGCGAATTTCCGACGGGCAAAATCCTGGCTGATACTCTGACTAATAACTCAAAGTCCTGGATGCCCCCTGGAACAAGCATAGTTATCATGTTTCTTCAGAGGCCTCGTTCATATCCAAGGGGAAAGGTGCCTCGTGTGTGCGGCCTTCTGAGAAGGGAATGTTTCGCCGAGTGACGGGTCAGTGAAAACTCTACTGACCTCCCGATCACCATCAATAGCACCCCGCCCTTTTGCAAGCTATCATAGCTCTGTCTCAAGTAGCATTTTCAGTGGCTGATCTAGGATACCAGGCCTAGTGAGCNGGGGGGGGGGGGGGGGGGGGGGCGACATCCTCGGAGAAGCGGGCAAAGCGCGATTGTATGCACGCAGGCGGCCCGGAAGTTGCGGGCTCAGAGGATGTATACCTTCTGATCAGGAAATTAATACGGAACGTGTTTTCCCCCCTCATCCGTTACCGGTCCTAGCTCGCACTAGTCAGTACAAGTTTCCTCCTGCTTCACGTTTTTCTGGTTTATTTTGCTTGCGGCAGTCAACGGGGGGGCTAAATCCGCCTATGATTTTGTACTTTTTCAAATTGTCACCTCTGTGGTCACAGGTGATTTGAACCGTTGGAGAGAAATTTTAAATCACAGGGATTTTTAGGCCTTGTGGCCGGAAATTTCATGTGATTTTTCAATATTTTTGAGAGGGGAATAGGGTCGATATTTGGCCCCAAAATTGAGGGATTGAGGGCCCTGTCCTTTTTGTAAAGAAAAATGCATCGCGCTTCAACCCATAGTCATGAAAACACAGCCTGGCTGGCCGAAGATTCTCCGGTCCTCGTTGCTATGGCGGCATCCAGTCCGAGATGCGACAAATTCATGATTTGAAAACAGTTATAAATTTTACACGGACATATTTTCCTTCGTCGCGGCATATGGCAAGGACCCAACACTTCCGAATCCCAACGTTCTTAGGGATTGTAAAACAGAGTGTCCGTATTTTTTTCTAGCTGTTCGAGCAATGCGGAGTACAACTACGCGGAAAAGCGACCAGATTTATCGTAGCGCGCCTCGTTTTGGAACGCGCCTCCTGTCGGCGTGAATAGGGTCTATTGTAATCATGTTTAGACTGTTCATTGTATTGATTAAAATGAAGAGGGTTACCAGATTGTTTTTAGTGACTGGATATCTTAATGCATTTTTTACATTTCGTGTTTTAATCTCTACTACACTGGCCTTTTTAATGTGAAATTAACAACTGTCCCTCTCATGCAAGTGACCTCATGTGACTTACCAAGTGAGGAAGTCAGTGCAGTTAGGATCGAACTTGACCAATAAACCTAGCTCCAACTACTGGCTATTTAGCTATTCCCCCATCTAGCACTTTCTAAATTTTGTTTTCTATCCATCTTGGTAATAATCTTTTTGTAATCTTGTTTTGCAGGCTAAAGTTCAAAAACCTTGGCACAGTCCTCAGTAGTGATCAGTTTGTGTGGAAGACACAGCCAGGTGATTACCTGGAGGCAGAGAATGTAACAAAGGTGCGCCACAGTTGGCAGGTGTTAGGTCATTTGAACTATCTGTACAAGAAGTTAGAGAATGGTACATTAGTGGCTCCCCCTGTGGGCATGAGGAGCTCTGTTCCTCTTGGAGGTTTGTATTAAGTAGTTCTTCTGACTTCTGATTCCATAATTTATCCTCATGTCATTCCTCTCGCAGGTGTTTCATATCTGCGCATGTGTGACCTTCATTCAGCCGTCAGCAAGCCATGTGAGACTCAAAATGGAGAATGCCGTTGAATGAGCTGGGATTCCCTGTGACAACAGGCTTCAACAAGTGTTAATGGTACAACTCAAGGTAGACTAAGGATAATTGGAAATGACCGTCGCATACAACTCCTTTTTGGTGTTTCAAGTATGTGTATGTACATGGTGATACTGGAATGTTTTGCGAACTGAGGTCACCATTGGCTAGAGCCGAAATTGAAATTAACGAGGTACCTGACGTGAAAAGCCGGCAAACTCTCAGAGGTCTGGCATTTTTTGCTCAAATGAAAAATTAGGAGCATCCCATGTGCTCGTTGATGATCAATTTACCACTTATGGGTCCAATGTTCCATGCCCAACAACTGGACAGATAAACACAATCGGGCCTTCTGATGTTTGCTGAATGATTCTGACTTTCATCTGCTTTCCTCCTGTAGTAATTTGAGTACATGCTCAGATGTGGCGTGTCGACTTTATGGAGACCTGGAACATTTGCCACGTTGCCAAACAAAATCTGCGGTTGTGTGGGCAACCTGCAAGCCAACAAATGTAACCCTGTACTGGTTAGTTTATAACTTGTCTGTGGTTGCCATTGAATGAAAAATCTTTCAAGTATTTTTGTGGTTTCATGTAGTGGTGTCCATGTAGACAGTAGCAATGTTGCTTCATGAATCTATCCTTAATAGTTGGAAAGAATGATCATTTTTTCTCTATTTTGACAGGAATTTCAACTGGTTTTGTTGAGCTGAGGGCTGATGGCTCGTTTCACGAATGGACAATTATGAACCAGACTCCAGGTGGTGCTGCTAAGATACAGGTAGGCGCTTTAGTTCTGGTGCATCAGCTGGGCTATGTTCAAGCTGAAAAAATACTGCTGAAAGAACTATTCAATTGGGCGTTTTCTGAAAGAGGTATTGAGTTTAGACAAATAAATGGTTTTATGTTTACCAATCAGAAAAGAAACTAAAGCTTTAGATGTTCTGTCTTCTTACAATTGTCTAAGTCTTTTTCTTAAAATAATGGAGTAGAATTTTGCATCCAAAGTTGTGATTTATAAAAAATGGTAATTTAGATGAATGTTAGGTATTTTGGAGCAACTGGCCAAAATAACTTTTCGAGACTAATGTGGATGGATACATGCGCATCTGTGTATCTATGTGTTTTTTGTCCTTACTTGTGTGTAATGTCTCTGTTTTTACAAGGAAATTAAGACATTTGGAAATTTGAACAATACTCCAGACAAATATAGTTGAATTTTCTTTGTCAGCCATGTCAGAAATTCCAAGTATTACGTAATCTTTTTCAGGTTTTTGATGATGCCTTTCTTGCTGTTTCCTGGAAGATAACTAATGAAGCCTCCCCTGGCACTCGACCTGATAACTTGACCTTCCGGCCAAGGAAAGGAAGAAGAGCTAAGATTGTATTTAATGACATCAATGACTTCTGGATGAAACAGAAGTATAGGTCAGGAGGTTATAGGTTAAGAGGCCATAGGTTAAGAGGACAAAAGTTAGGTGGGAAGTTGGCAGAGGGCATACTGGCATTGCGCACACATCCCTCAGATAACATGAAGGCAGCTAATATCCAAGGTGTTTATGGTCTCGAGTACTCTGGAGCACATCCTGTAACTCGCCTCAGGGTCATTGACAGCAGGATACCTTTCAATTTAACTGTTTTCGCCTTCTCGGCATATTCTGTTAATGACATGAACTTCTCTGCTATGCCGACTGTACACTTTGTGCCAGTGGTAGAGAACCCCTCTTCGTCTGACTTTGATGTTTCTCTGCATCTTGTGTTGCCTCGGGGAGTGGAGCCACGTACACAACGCAGTGTCAAGGCCATGACATATGAAGACCAGAAGGTCTATTCTTTCAGCAAGGTACGCTCAGATTTGGACTGTTTCACTTTGTGCAATAGCAATTATTCCCTGCTCTGTAAGTCCTGGAATTGGAATTCTAATGGAACTTGTTTGTTGTACAACACAATCAACCTTAATACCTTTGCAGAAGGCATGTCCTCAGGTTTACGTAGTTCTTGGGCTGTAGACTCTCGTGGTAGTGTAGAGTGCTTGTCACACATAACACCAGGTGATGCGCCACCTAGTGGCAACATATCACTGTGTGCAAATGCAGCCTCACAGATGACTACCTTCAACAACCTTAGTCACTGGAGTCCATCAGTGACCTCAAGGGCCCGGCTTGGCGCTGCCATCTATGGATCACTGTCGACTGACAAGACTGAGGTTCACAAAGGTCAAATTGCAGCACTCTCGTCCATTCTTATGACCTGGTTCTATCCAACGAAGGACTTCTTGGGCAGAATGTATGGGAACATGTACACGCAGCTTTTTGAGGACTCACTTGATGCTTCGAATAAGTCATACAACAGTCTCAACAAGGCTTTAGATGACATTCTTGTTCTTAATGGTGTCTTTTTCAACTCTTCTCTGCCTGATTATCTGCAAGATATGCTCCTCAACAGTATCAGCCATGTGAGGTGAGTCAGTACAGCTTGTACAACTTCATACATTATGTCATTTTTTCCTGATCTGACCTAGTTTTATGTACTGTGACCTACTCTCAGAGTTGTCTCACGTTGACATTTTGTAGTTATAACTGATGACAAATAGCTGAGCCTTAATGGTTGCCATGAATATCAATTTGTAACTGTTCCTGTGCTTCTTATGAAGTTTTATGATCCTCCGCCCATTATGATTACATGCTTTGACTGTCTGTCATGTTAGTAACAGTACTGTTTTCAGCTGATGTCATTGTTTGTGTCTTTCTAGGTCTGCTATGTGGTTCAATGATGGTCGGTGGAGACAGTGGGAGGCATATGACTGCACTAACTTGGGTAAGTGTTTCTATAACTCACTATCATACGGTGGGAGGTGTATGAATACATTTGGTAATGAAGTAAAGGGGTGCAAACCATTGCCGTCACAAATTTCGGTTGTTTTTATAATTAGGTTAATTAACAATTGATGTTCTTGTCACAAATTGTCTTACTGCAGATAATTATAATTTCTCTTATTGCCTGTGAAGAGTGTTATTTATCAGCAGGTGGAGATGCGTTTTAACTGCGTTCACACAGTCATGTTTTTTTACCATTCTCATTGTTCAGACTCTGTTCACAATGATGGTGAGAGACACATTCCCTACATCATGTTCCTGCCCGAGTCTGTCAAGAACAAGATGCTGGGCTGGGCCAAAAGTCAGCAGTCTAATGGTATGATTGTGGAGCAGCTGCATGAAGGCTGCACGTTCCCCTACTCTGGATACTTGGATACTCCATCTGGACGTGTTATGTCTGATGTTACCTCCATGTTTATGGTCTACGCTCTGGAGCTGTACAAGTGAGTACATTTTGGATCCAATCTCGTTGCAGTTGTTCTCTGTTTTCTGAGGTTTAATGTTTGTCAACATTGTCTAATTATACTAAATGAAAAGGTCCAAAAAGAGTGTGTTGTGTAGTACTCATTGTGGCTCATTGTTTACAGATGGGGAAACGAAGTGGACTTCACTAAGCAGATGTGGCCGTTTGTCAAGAAGGCTGCTCAGTGGCACCTTGACCAGTCCAAGACTACTGGCACCCTTCACCATATGGTAACCACATATGACGTGCTCGGCCTGACTGCCTATGACTACTCCACCTACAGTACTAGTTTTCATATGCTGGCCATGAGAGCAGCAGAGGACCTGGCTGTTATAATGGGTATGACTTAGTCAATGTAGCTGTCAGTTACAATTAATTATGCTCCAACGTATTTATATGTGGGTGCATATTATCATCATCTCCGTTAGGGCATACGGCGTCTGCATCTTACCCCATGCAGGATTTTATTGAAATTTTGCATGTGTGTAACTATGTGGCTGACAACAGATGACGACAACTTACTGACCGATCCGAGTTCCGCTGTGCCACTTAAAGGCAGTTTAATTTATTTACATTTGCCTCAGTCTGTATCTTTGAAATAGGTTTTTAATTAGGAGGTGATGGTGCCATTCCATTTTTGAATGGATTGCGCCGCCTTGTGGCATTTTTTGTATTTTTACGTCTGTTTACTGGTGACCGTCTCTCTATCTGCCATGCCACTTAAAGGATCATTAGAAATATTTTCAGAATGTGTTTCTGATGGGAAAGCCACAACTGATGTTGACTTTCGGACAAGTCCGACTACTAGCAGTGTTGCCCCCTTGTGGCAATTTTGTTTTTTTGCGTCTGTGGCTGAATCTCCTTTGTAAAATTTAAAGATGCATTCCTAAGGAGCTGACGACAAACGGCAGCGAATGTCGAACTAATCCAAATACTAACTGTGCCCACTATTTCTTCAAAGCTCATAATAATTTTCATGAAATTCGGCAAATTGGTTTTTAATAAGGAGACGACAATGCCTTCAGATTTTCGGACAGATATGATGTTTTCTGCGTCACCTAGTGGTCATTTTTTGTTATTTTTGCATCAGTTTTATGGTGCTAGCCTCCATAGTTACCATACCCTTTAAACGGTCATACAAGTTTGAAAATTTGCAGATGTGTTCCTTATTAGAAGGCCATGATTGACGTTAATTTTCAGACTGGTTCGACTACTGTGTCGCCGACTAGTGGCGATTTAGTTTTTTTTTTGCATCTGCAGCTGAATCTCCTTAACCCTTTGAGGGACCTTCGTGAAATTTGTATGGAGCCGACAACACTGTTAAACTGATTCAAATACCACTGTGCCCCCTAGTGGCAAAATGTTTTTTAACATGTTTATCTCTGTATCTTTGGAGTTCATTAATGACTATATTCATGAAGTTCGGCAAACAGGTTTCTGTTAATGAGACAACAAAACCTTCCCATTTTCAGACCGATTTGATTTTTTGCACCACCTTTTGGCCATTTAAAAAAATTATGCTTTTGGCATCTACTTCCTGTAGATATGGCAACAGGTGACGATGATTTTCGACCAGTCAGACTATTGCTGTACCCGAAATGTTAATTGTTTTTTTTACGTTTACCTCTAATTCTTGAGAGTTCCTTGGCTTATTTACATGAAATTTGGCAATTAGATGTGCATAACAGAGACGACGCCTCCTTCTCAGTTAGGACGAGTTCTATGCATTTTGTCTTATCTTATGGCCATTTTTTGTGATACTAAAAACCCCATAGAGGCACACCGTTTGCGGTGCTGTCGTGGGCGCATTTCAATGCTCCGCGTTATCTTGTTTTGATTCTGCTATCGCGTTTACTTGGTAAATTATGCTCATAGCTCAAAACTTTTTTGTAATCTAAAAGATTTTTTAATAAAAACCAAACCTGTCGCTATGTACACAAACCAGTAAGTGGTCAACATTTGGGTTGAAATCTAAAAGAATTTTTTATCTACAGTGGTCCCACACAACTTAGTGTATCGCATGGTTGAATAGCCCACCTGTTACATAAAGAATGGCTACTGGCACTTAGCTGAAAGCATTTTGATGTATAGAAACCTTTTAATTCTGATTACTTTCATTGTTAATATCAATATTGCTTGATTTGTTATGGCTGTATTGAAAAACAAAGGCTTGTGTTGCCAGACTTTGTGAAATCTGCCAGTACCAGCTGACTCAAGTGTACAACATACAGGCTCAGTCGTGGTAGAGCATAACATTATCCAGCTGTTACATTGCTAGCAGTAGCACTAATACTCAGTATCACACTACAAGCTAGTACTGTACATGTGTAGCATTGACACATAAAGTTAGACTGAGCTTGCTTAATATTTGAAACTTCATTTGGTCACGGCCTGTGAAATAATATGTGGATTTGCACTAGGTGACACTGACTTTGCCTCTGAGTGCCACCAAGCCTACGTTCGTGCCCAGGGTGTACTGGACAGTGTCCAGTGGAACAGTACTGGTGGCTACTACAATGCCTACACTCAGTTGAACAAGACTGCCAAGGTACAGCGTTACTACAGCAAGCGCTTACACAGATTCCTGGAGATTGACCCCACAACCTCACCACCTGGAGCGATCATGACAGACAGTTTCTATAGCCAGGTGAGTGGTTGATGTTTCGACACTTCAGATGAGTGATTGACATGACAAGCAGTTTTAATGTTCTGATGAGGTGGTGATATCGTCATGTAGATAAAGGTTGATATGAAGTCAGAGTTTCTGCTGCCTTGTGAGTGATTTGTTTCAAGAGAGACATTTTCTATAGCCAGTTGAGTGGCTGATATGATGACAGACAGTTTGTTCATTGAGGAGAGTGGTTGTTATCATGAGGGGCAGTTTTTACAGCCTTTTAAGTGGTTGGTATAACAACAGTTTCTACAGCTTGGTGAGTGGCTGATATCATAACAAAGTGAGTGTTTGATGTCATGGCAGCCCAATTGATAGCTGTTTACTGTACAGTGCACTTAGTAGTGTTATGTAAGCAACTTCATTATGGTCGTACACAATCAATAGTTGCTTGCTCTTGCACTAAGTTTTATGATGCCATAGGGAAAGTTTTACTAATAATTCCTTTCAATGGCGATCATTTTCTTGATAGCACTCAGTATACGTTTTTTAGCCTTGGTACAGGACTGGCGGCTGGGTACGTACAACTCAGCCATCATAAAGTCATAACCAAATACAAACCTGGCAATATCCAATTTGGAAAATATCTGCATAGGGTTAATGTTTGTACGAAAAAATAAAACTGTTGTCCTTGCGATCATTTTGATGCGATTGTGTGCATTTTGCTGGCACAACCACCCCAAACAATTAATTTACACTTCCTTGTAAAATTAATGCATTTTTCACTCGGCCATCTCTGAGCATAGCATTTGACTCATTGGATTGTGCAACTCAAACATGGATAGCAATATTATTAGGCACTGTCTCATCACAACGAATTCAAGAAGCAAAACATGGAGTATCACACTGAATTCTACATGCGTGTACATTTATCCGCTTTAATTCGATGAAACTTTTGATACAAAGGGCAACTCTGATGTGTAGCAGTGTGGTAATGGAGGACCTACTTAGTCTTTTGTCACCTGACAAGCCTTTTAATGATATCACAAGATTTGTTAAAGATTAATTAGATTCAAGCTACAAGAATGGTGATTATCTTCATTAAAGTGCTCGTTGTTCCCTGTTATGACAGACGGCCACTTGCACTCCACCATCAGTACGGGAAATTGCACTCATCTGTCATGACCGAGAATTGTGGAGCATTTGCCTATTTCATTTTTCCCCTGTATTGTTGTTATTTTCCTATGAACACTGCAGCAGTAAAGTTGTTCAATAATTTGTCCATAAAAATTAGCTTGATAAACCAGGACTGTGCTTGAGGGTATGAGTGTTGGTAGTGTGTTGTGCTGAGAGTTTTGCCTGATGTGTACAACTGAAACAGTTGTTTTACCTGCTCTCTATTGTTTTATTTTCCAGGTTCTGGCCTTCTCTGTGGGTCTAGGTATCCTACCACAGGACTTTACCAAATTGGAGAGACATCTGCAGGCAGAGTACAGAATCAACAACACTCCGTATGGCATGCTTGTTCTGACTGGTTAGTCATCTTGACAGTGGGAATATCTTGAATGGGATATTTGTTGGCCATAATGGATGGTTAATGTTCAGTCAATTATAATGCCTCATAGGCTGTTTGCAGACACCTCTTCAGTCTTAAACAAAGTCATAGACAGACATAATCTATAAAAAACTTAATTTAGTCTGGTTTAAACTCTGAAAATGTTTTCTTGTTAATGTCATCTTTCCATGTTTTCATAGCAAATTAGATTTAAAAACCGTTTTGTTAGCTTTGGAAAGAATATTAAATATCTTTAGCATGCAATCTCATGCAAAATTCATCATTGATTTGAGGTATTCTACGGAGTGCTTGTGTCTCATTTCAGGTCGGTATCCCTACCCCGGGCCTCGTACGGATAATGCTGTTTGGCAAATGGGAAACCCAAACTGGGCAACTTCCAATATTCACTTGGGAAATGATGTTGACTATGCACTACAGGTAGCTGAAGTCACCTTGGATGCCTGGAGGTCAAAGGTCAATGACATCTGGAACGTGGCTGGAATTTCAGGCGGTATTGGTGCGTGATTTATCAGGCAACGAATTTCATCTACCATTATCGTCTTGTATTGTGAACATTTGATTGAAAGACATAACTAACAAAAACGTTTATTAAGTAACTACTTAAAGTAATTGTGAACATGTTCAGCGCATAATGTGGAGTTCTGGTGCACTGCTGTTGACTACATTGTGACAGTCATCTTAGTAGTTGTTATCAAATAAAACTTTGTTGTAGTGTGGTTGTCGCAACATGTTTATTTTCCTTTGAAACTTCAGTATTAAAATAAACCTTAAGTTGATTCATGTCAAGTAACCTCTGAAAGAATACACGGTTTTTAATGAAGTTTGATATTGGTTGAAAATGTAAATTGTCTTTTTGTTAAATTTGTTGCAGAGGCTCAGGGGTGGAAATCATTGCATGGCAGTGCTCCAAATTCCATCTTTGACCCTCTAAACCCCAGTTTCAAACCAGCAGACATCAAACCCACAGTACTAATTCCAGACCTGTGTGCCTACACTACATGTTCCATACTGGGTCCCCAAAACTGCATTCTAGGGGACCTTCGGAATCAGGAGTCTTGTCCCGGAACTTGAGTTATGGGGACTGTGTTCAGAGAATTTTTAGTATGTGAGTTAAGGTGCATAGGTCTGGGTATTTGTATCATGGAGTTGGTACTAGCTGGTCTGGTACTGGTGTTAATAGAATTGCTCAGTAGTTGAAATATAGAGGTACAGCCATGGAATCGTTTCCAACTCTTGAGATGGTGATAACATTGAAGTCCATTGTCTTTCACAGGTTATGGAGCTGAAGGTCAGCCTTTGATTACTAGTCACTATGGTTACTTCATGTCATCATGGCATATCATCATGGCCTTGACTGGGCAACAAGCCAACTTACCCGAGAAGTCTCTGACCTTTAGGCCAAAGGTCAAAGTTCCGTACCAGTTCCCTGTTCTTTTGGCTGGCAGTGTGGGTGTACTGAGAGCCTCAGCGACACAGTTTGAGGTCTGCATCCTGATTGGTCGACCTATCACTCTTGCCACACTCTCTGTAGGTGGTATTGAATACCCAGGTGTTCCTCCTGTACTCAATGCTGGAGTCTGTGTCAGCTGGTCACATTAATACCAGCCCTGTTGGTGAACTTGTTAACTAGCTCTACTCTCAGAGTGTCAGGTGGTTACATTAATACCAGCCAGATTTCAGGGATAAACATAATGCACTTTCTCTATATACTTCACTTGGAGGCATTTGTGTAAAAAAAGCTGTAAATATTTTTTCTTGACAGAATTTTAAGGGAAGAATTTTTTAATAATTTGGTCACAGTGTTACTTCTGAGTGTTCACTTTCAATCATATTGCCACAAATTTATGAAGTTAAACTTTATAGTAAAAAAATCTGTTCTATGTCTATTTAGCTCATTATTATGTGTATTGTGAAATACTTATACAAGGAACAGGGAAAACATTCCATGAAGATGACTGTTGAGTGGTGGAGTGATTGCATAGCTGGGCAGCTCTTGGCTTCAATTCATGCCTTGATGAGGTGTTGCATTTAAGGCCTTCAGCAAAATTATGTGTCAGTTGAAGAAGATTAATTCAAGCTTAGAACAAAGTGTGTGAATGGTCATTAAATGTAGTTATAGTGCCTTGTTTATGCTGGGGATGTTTTATTATGTGCTAGTAGTCAAACTTAGTTATAGCAATTGCTTAGTAGTCAAACTGCTTTATAGCATTTGCTTATAGTCGAGTTGCCAAGTCACCATTCCATTCAATGCTCCAACATATAATTTTAGGTGGTTGAAATAAAAGTTTTAAAAAGGGAGCTGGGAGGGTAGTTCAACTGTCAACACTTGTTGTGTTATTGCACTCATCCGTTTAACCAAGATCTGATCATTTATAGCCAGTTTGTACTTAATATTCAGAAACAATTGTATTTTTGAAATGTATTTATTTTTACAAAAAAATGTATGAACGGTCAAATTGGGCTAGAAGTTTGTTCCAAAATCTCACCAATTTCTGACAAATAATATCTTGCCAAAATTGCTTATTTTTCATTGCTGTGAATGTTCACAATTTTCAAAATATAGTCTATAGACCTTTCTACGTGCCATTCAAAGGAGGCTGTCATTGGTAAGCTGTACGTCATTCAGTGATTACTCGACTTGTTTTCATTCAGGTGCTGAGAACATCAAGTATCGCAATGATGTTCAACTCTAACGAAAATGGAGGTAACACAACTACAGAGGGCAAAATGCAATAGTCTATTGTTAGCTATGGTACAGAGATTGAACACGGAAGTGTTAATTTGGTGCTACCTATCTTTGATGTAATAACGATCAAATAAGCATATAAGCCATATTATGCCCTAAATTGATGAAATTTTACTGTCAGTATTAACTCTGCAAAAACTATATATAAAGTCCCTTAGTGGCGTGGGTATATTTTTGTGTTAAAAACTATTTGTACTTTTTACTGCAGTAATTATAACCTGTGCTGAGCGGATTTTAATTTTGACTTATTTTTATTTTCCTTGCATTAAGCTGAAGTTTTGCTACGTCCACATGGTAAACACAGCCTTATGTTCAACAGGCTGACAATGAGTCACCTAAATGTCTTGCACAGAATGATACACTCGCTGGTCCAACCATCCAACATTGTTATTAGGCATTATTTCCCTAGAATATCAAAGTTCCATACTTTCAATACAAATCCAAGAGGAAACACTTTTGGGGTAACTTCTTAGGGACACTGATACACAAAACACTGATCTAGTCAATATATTTCAGCAAATAGCAGTTCCAGCCATTTATAGCCCATAATACCAAAAGCAAAAAAGATAAAGGCCGTCCATTTGCATGTGAAATAAGTTAGCATACAACCAAAATGTAAAGCAGTTTTGGGCATCAGAAATGTTCTTTTGGTGTAATGCTTGAAATATATGTGAAACAACAGTTTGACACTGGTGATGACCATACAGGCCAGGAAATGCATGGTTATACTTTTTACGAATGTTGAAGGTCTTCACATCTTTGTGATTTCTGTTAAAAATAGATTTCATGCTTGTATCCAGAACATAAGAATGCACATCAGGTCACAGGACATCGATCACAGGGCTTTGAACAGTGGATATTCTGTCCACAATTTGTCCAGTTGTATTTAGTACTGTGTGGTAATGACAAGATTGCTGGACTTGTGAGGTTATTTGAAAGATTACCTCCCATAGCTTAAACATAATGATCTGTGAAAGGGGGCAGCATACACTTGCAATAACTGACTGTACCACCTTGGTGTAGCAGAACGTTTAGTGTACAACCAGTCACTGACTGTAACACCTTGGTATACCAGAACATTTAGTGTACAACCAGTCACTGACTGTACCACCTTGGTATACCAGAACATTTAGTGTACAACCAGTCACTGACTGTACCACCTTGGTATACCAGAACATTTAGTGTACAACCAGTCACTGACTGTAACACCTTGGTGTAGCAGAACGTTTAGTGTACAACCAGTCACTGACTGTAACACCTTGGTGTAGCAGAACGTTCAGTGTACAACCAGTCACTGACTGTAACACCTTGGTGTAGCAGAACGTTCAGTGTACAACCAGTCACTGACTGTAACATCTTGGAGAAATGGAACTTTCTTATGGCTAAGTGCAAGATGGTAATGAGGGATAAAAGCACTTCAAGGTACATTACTCATTTTTTCATTGCAGCACTACACAACAATGTTATTCACTGCTGCATTACACAAAACATGTTATTCATTGCAGCATTACACAACACAATTCATGTTATTCATTCCTGCATTTCACAACGTGTTATTCATGGCTGCATTACACAACACATGTTATTCATTGCCGCATTGTGGAGCACAATGTTATTCATTCATGCTGCATTACACTACACGTGTTATTCATGGCTGCATTACACAACATATTTATTCATTACTGCATTACACAACACAGTTATTTAGTAACAAAAAGTACCATATAGAAAATAAATACTTAAATGTGTCATGTTAACATTGTAAATGGCCAATAAACTCCATATGGATCATAGCGGCATCTGTGCTTTTAAATTGGGTCATTCGAGATCTCTTTCCAGCAAAATCAATGGATATACCAGTGATAGAAATCAATAAAATGTCATTTGCGGTAATGTATATCCAAACTTTGCAGTAATTCACTAAATGAAAGTCTTTATAAACTATCTTTTCTAAATTTTCCTAAGCCTGGAAATGGTGAATTTGACAACGAAAAGTTCGAAACTAAGGTGTTTTCATTCTCATGGCCAAGGTTAGGTCGCGTCAGTCCAGTGTACCCACAACTGGACAGTGGTCACTTCAGTCATGGTCCACATTCTTCCAGAATTTTGGTAAATAAATAATGCTTAGAGGTCTCACCTGTTTCATGAAAGATTATCCGCAAGATTGTCACTAATGCCAATGGTGTTTACCCGTAAAATACCGATAGCTAGTATTTTTAATCCATTTTCGTGAGCAATATTGTTCAGTAAAAGGCACACACACAGGTGTCTGGTTTACATGTATTTTTGGTTAGGTCAGCAATTAGTGGAAAGAATGGGAGGCCGAGAATTGAGAAATTGTCATTTTGTTACTGTTTTGATATCCATTGTTCATCAATTATTAGAGGTGGTTATTTTCAGTGCTCTGAATTAATGCAAGCCACATTATGTACGCCAAATAGTATTTTCATTAAAAATTGAGGCGTTTTACCTTGGAGCGTACACCGTGATACACACATTTCAAAGCCTGTTTATTTACTTTCATTTTAAAGTTCATGAAAATGTGTTTTAAATTTCAAATCATAGAATTTTCTGAAAATCGGCATCCGTGGTATATTGAAAAAAGTGCATGCCAAAACCAGTAACTATTCCTCAGGAAATAAATGGCTATCAAACAAATTTCAGCCTAAAATCTCTTCCATATAATCATTTATTAAATAAAGTTCTTGTTATGACATGTCCCTTATTAGAATACCCTGTGAATGTCCAGTGCATCAAGGTATGTTGTCTTTAAACAATGAGGTAGGTTTCAAGTAACCCAATCTCGACCATTTCATGAAAATGCAGATACGCCCAAGTATTTGTTCGGCACAACACAATGTACACCAGTAGGGATATCATAATTAAACTTAGTCCAAAATATCATCTGCCAAATTACATTCCAGATTTATGAATGGAAATTCCAACGATGGTTTTTTTACATCTAGCTTGAATAGCATCAGTTGCTGTTTTGAGGACTTTCCGAATTAAAACCAACTGGAGCTGCAAAGCATATTTGGGATGTTTCCAAAATAGCGTGACACGTCTGTTATTAATCAATGGTACCATTCAGATCTATTCATTCCAAGTCAGGTCTCGAGCTCAAGTCAAGTAAGCCACATGACCTCAGTCATTAATCATGACCTCAGGACAATACACACTGAGGCTGGTCTCTGAACTGAGCCATTGATCATGACTTCTAGGACTATCACAATTCACAGTAGACTATCGCAGGTGCCTGCCCTGCAGACCACTTTCTGGTGACCACAACACACATCGCCTCTGAGTCTTGCCGTCCTCCCAGGTATAACCTCCATGTTCCACCGTTAACCTGACAAACATCTTTTCTTTCCTCCATAAAGAAGAGTCTCCCACTTAAGAGTTTGAGTGACAGAGGCCCAACAAACGTCCTGTATCTTGTCTCTCATCTGTACTGACCAGTTCATCCATTTAACAGCTTGAGTGCACGTACAGCGGGGACAACTTGTTCAAACTTGCGCACACCTTGAAAATAGATTTTTTGAATGGCTAATGTACAGGAATACAAAATAGAATCCTCCATGAGGAAACTTCCTCTGATTTTCAAACTCCTAACAAGAAATGTGAATGTGCGGCATCATAGTGACTAGTCTGCCAAGTGTCCGTATGGATCACTTCAATGTCAGGGTTGCCTACAATGTCGGGCTTTTTTGCGAGAGAACTGCAAATATTCTCGAGGCAAAACTGAATATAAAGTAAGTTTTGCTCAAATCACCATTTTTAACCACGTTGTTTACTATCTGCGTTTTGATGTTCAGTCATGCATAGCTAGCTAGCTGGCTATCTGGCCAAAAGAGAGGATGGTGTCAAAAGCAGGCCTTGAAAATAATAAAGATGGCCACTATGAGGTGCAGAATATGTCTAATCCATCTGGAAATTGAAATGTTGCCTACATACTAGAAACATATCAACCAAATTCTAGTCAAGGAAACCTGAAAATAAACTATCTAAAAACAAATTAAATGACTTTTGGGGGTACAGCGGTCGCCCAATCAGTTTGAAACTACATGTCATCAGTCATAGGAACCCATCTTCCAAATGTTATCAAAATCCTGTGAGGGGTTTTGGAGATACAGCAGGAGACACATGATGCCCTCATTTAGAAGGCAAATATGTTTCAAGCAATGCACTCTTCATCAGTTACTGTATGTATTGTGAAGTGCTACAGACTGGAGGATGAATTATAGGCAAATATAACAGCGATGAGTATAGCATGTGACGTGAACATGAATAAGAAAACATGAGGATGAAAGAAGGTGAAGTGAGACATCCCACAGAGCATCAAACACAAATGTAACAACATCAATTATAACCTGTAACTGTCACCTTGAAACAATAACTTCAGTGTCAAATTTCGATTTAATTTTGCAACATTCACAAAATATGTCAAGTTAACACACTTGTTGTTTTCCAGTTATGCTGTAGTTAGTATGAAGCTCATAGGTCTTATTTTTGGATTTACTGGACCGCTTTATTCTGATTTTATCTATGAATTGTAAATTTAATCTTTGACCAGCTTTTAAAAGCAAAGACCAATAAAAGTATAGCAAGATGAAAAAGCAATTAGTCAATATGGTGGACCATATTTACTAATTGCTTTTTATCTTTTTATTCATCAGTCAAGCCTGAGGTCAGCTCTCTGCTTCAATCATGAAAGTTTATAGTTTACAAATATTCTCTCACCCTCAGTAAAACAGCCACTTACCCACAATGTCCATCACTTTGGAGATAATCTCATGAAACACTGGAAAGAACTCTTCATGCTGCTCAAGTCTGTCTAGAACACTGAAACATAAATTAAAAACACTGAGAGCTAGGAATAGTGCACTATTAAAGACTAAAGTGATTCTCAGATATTACGCCACTAGAAACTTAGAATTTTTTAGAACAATATTGGTCAGGTTGCATGTGAAAGAAATCACTCAATAACCAGAGCTACCTGACTGCAACTAAAACCTTTGACTTTGACTTCAATAATTTCCTGTGCAGTCCTTAACTGAACAGAACTGCAGGTTTATGGACAATTCCACCACAGGGTTTAGTTTGATAACTCAATGTGTTACAGTTGGTATCAATTCCTAAGTTACATGCTGAATAATCACCCCTTCACTTGAAATGAGCTAGTCTACATGCTGCTGAATCAAAAAAATAATGAACGGAAAAGTGCTTCTACTAGTTATGACAGGATGAATGGGATTACTACAGACACCAGCAGAAAATTAGCAGTTTTTGAACAGAATAATGATACTGTTGTCTAGATCGCTGAAGAGAGGAAGCAAACATTTCCTGACAATTAAAAGAAATTAAAAGAGATAGGGAGAATATAAATAGTTCACAAAGTCAACAGCTAAAATTATACAGTTAGACGAACTTACCTTAAGTGAAGGATGACTGTAATTTTATGTATCCCCAGAATTCCCCCAGAGTGCTAACATGAGATACGGACATGCGCAAAGCGGACCATTCTTTAAAGCTCTTCTGTGATCAAGAGAGTGCTAACAGGGTGGGATGTGGAGGGCATGTTAGCACTCTGGGGGAATTCTGGGGATACATAAAATTACAGTCATCCTTCACTTAAGGTAAGTTCGTCTAACTGTATAATTTTATTCCTCCCAGAATTCCCCCGAGTACTACCATGAGACTTGAAAGTTGATCACAGAAAGTGGACAGCAAACAACACCAAATGTTCGAGTAATTTGTATTGGTAGGTCAACATATACAATTAATGCAATACAAATTCTGCCAAGGTTTTAGATTCTCTGTTGATAGGTTTCTTGTAATATTTGCTAAATGTCGAAGGCCGTGACCAACCACCTGCCTTCATAATCTCCTCAACAGTGGCTCCAGACACACTAGCTTTGCTAACAGAAGCTGATCTAACACTACCGGGTTTATATACATTGACATTTATACCAGCCTCCGATAAGACGTTTCGGATCCATCGCCGTACAGTATCACCTGTGGCTGCTTTATACGGTCTAGTAACAGTAAGAAATAGTGCTTTACATGACCCCCGATAGTCTAGAGTACGTTTTAAGTATACAGTCAAATAATGATAAATGCACAACCGCTTATCTGACGGAAAAGCTTTCAGGTGTAACAGTTCAGGTTTATAATTAAGACGGCCTTGTTTAAGATCCTTGCTTGCAATGGTAAAGGTAAATTTAGAGGCTGAAATGTTCATGGAATCTACGTTAAGGGCAGAGATGATCTGCGGACGTTGTCCGGTGAGAATTAGTATAAGCATAACAGTCTTCATAGTTAATTTCGCTATTGGTAACAACTTAGCCGGACCCCATGATTTTAGGAAATCTAACACTACATTCACGTCCCAGGTATCAACATAACGAGGTCTAGGGGGGTTCATATTTGCAACACCCTTCATAAAACGAACTACATCTGGATTAGAACCAAAGGTCTCATTGCCTGGTAAAATCATAACAGAAGAAAGTGCAGAGCGGGCAGTATTAAGGACACTGTAGCCCTTATTATGGTTGACAAGTGTTTGGAGAAAAGAAAGTCCCTCTCCTACAGGTGCAAACACTGGAGCAATGTCCCTCTGACTACAATAGAGAATCCACTGTTTGATGTAGCAGCTGTAGAGGTCTGAAGAGGACTTTCGTCGGGACGCCATGATGGTGGTGATGACAGATGGGCTGTATCCTTTTGTCTGTAGAGCCTGCCTGACAAGTGCGTCACCATCAGGTAGAGTTTGTCCATGGGCCGGGCCTGAGGTCTAGAAGGCAAAACCAAAGTATGATTAGTAGCTGGAATGATAAACGGTGTCCCTATGATCATGGGAGTCATCATAGTAAACCAGGGCTTTGTTGGCCAGAAGGGCACAATGATAATACCATCAGCCTCGTCCATAATCCATTTTTGAATGACTGCATTCAAAATCGCGAAGGGTGGAAAAGCATAAATCAATTTGTAATTCCCCCAATGACACATAAAGCTATCCACCAATGCAGCTTCTGGGTCTGGTTGCCAAGAGCAAAAGGGTTTCACCTTATAATTAAGTCTTGATGCGAACAAATCAATGGACGGGTTCCCAAATTTTGTGCAAATTTTTCGAAAAACATGTGGAAGTAATGTCCACTCGGTTTCATCTTTGAAAACCCTGGATGCTGTGTCTGCAGCGACATTTTGTTTACCAGGGCAAAAGCCAGCTGACAACCAAATGTTTCTCTCGACTAACCAGAGCCAGATTTTTCGGGTAACCTTGTTACAGCGATATGAGTGTACAGAGCCCTGATGACGTATACACTGCATTGTTGTTGTGTTGTCAGTCATGACCCGTAAATGAATATTTCTCATGTTTGCAAATACAGATTGTAAGGAATAATAAACTGCAGTGAGTTCAAGCTCATTAATATGCCAAGTAACTTCAGTGTAATCCCAACGCCCACCAAACGTTTTATTCCGAGAAGGAATATTGCAACCCCATCCCTGTAAACTAGCATCGGTGTAGAACACACAGTCAGGGTCACCGAGGTACACTGGAGCAAAGCAGTGAGCAACATTAGTGGTCCACCAAGATAGATCTTGATAAGCAAGTTGACTAAGGGACATGACACTCTCGAAGTTACGACCGGATTGCTGCAGAGCAACATTCTTGTCGATTTCCAGCTGCTTTGTAAACAGTTGCGCATAGCGATTGCCAGGGTGAGTTGCCAGTAATGTACCCACTAACTTTGCAACATCCCGTATAGAGATACAATCCATACATAAAAAATCATTAAGCAGAGATATAAGCTTCTCTGCTTTGGAGGGCGGTAAAGTGACGGTCATTGTTCTCGAGTCAATATGGAACCCTAAAAAGTCTATTTCCTGAGAAGGTGTCAAAACGCTCTTAGTTTTGCTGACTGTGAAACCAAGATCTTGTAGTAATGTGGCTGTCAGTACCCCATCATTTTCACACTTGTCAGGGTCAGAATTCACAATTAAGGTGTCATCTATGTAGGCCGTTATAGTGACATCATGAACGCGGCGAAGTTCCGCCAGGGGCACCTTAAGCAACTTAGTGAAGATACGCGGTCCTGAACTTAAACCATTTGGCAAAGCCGTAAATTGGTAAAGCGCATCATCATGCCTGAATCGCAAGTACTTTCGATGATGCCTGGCTATTGGGATGCTATAATAAGCGTCAGACAAATCTAAACTGATAAAGTAACAATCCCGCGTCACTAAGCGAAGTGCCGATTCAAAGGTATCCATTTTGAAATGATGATAAGCAACATAAGAGTTTAAGGTCTTCAAATTAAGGATAAACCGAAACTCATTTGCAACTTTCTTAGGTCGAAGAAAAACGGGAGACACAAATTGTCCAGGAGAGTGAGGACAGCGTTCAATGACTTGTTTAGCCAGCATGGATTGAATTTCCCTACGCAGGAACTGTTGTTCAAGTGGCGAAAATTTTGCATTGGTACCTGGTTGTGTTTGAGTAGGAAGCAGGTCAAATTCAATTTCATAGCCGGTGACAATGGCCAGTATGCGAGGATCCTTAGTAATTTGACGCCACTTAGGGACACAGTAACTAACCCCTCTGGCCAAGGAGGTCTCAAGGTCAGAGAGGACCAAGGATATTTTACTTACGGAAGATAAGTCTATTTTCGGTTGGCAGTCTGTCTGGTGGCTGTGGCTGGCTTCCGTGGTGGGTGCCGTTTTTGAGTGTACTGTTGGCCTGTCAAGAGACAATGCAAGAGTATTAGTAGCAGATTGACAAACATGTCCACTACGAGCTGCCGCCCGCATAAAATTTGGTGCATTCGACAGTACAAATGAATGCTCACCTAAAAAAGGGCGATAGCCGTGTTGCGGCTGGCGCTGATAGGCCCGTCTGTAGGAGGCAGGGTAGGGCGACGGCCGGCGTGTAGAGTGTCTCGCAGTCATGGGAGTCCGGGCGAGATTAAGGGCCTGAGAGGCCTGTTTGCACTTCTCTCCCAACTGGTCTCCAAACAGGAGCTTGTCTGAGGCACTGGCCTTGTTGAGTGCCGAATGGTACTTTGAGTTGAGATGGGGCTTTATAATGTCTCGTCTAGTGGAGTTGATCTTCGCGCTAGCATAGCCCAGGAGACCTAGCGCGTCTACAGTGTTGTCCACCAAGTCCTTGGCGTTTAGATGTTTGGGAGCTGTGGTGATCAGGGTGTCCACCAATTTAGTCAGGGGAATGGCCGCCCTGGCTATTGCCGACTGCGCAGATTTCAACTGGCCCTCTTTAAATTTCACAGTTTTGTGGTTTTGCACCACGTCAGCAATTTCTTCATTCAAGTCCGTCTTGTGGACTGTAATGTTATCGGGCCGGGGGTGGTTATCGTGTGCCTGCTTTATATCGAAAGCCTTACCCCGCTCCCATAGGGAGTTGACGAGGGACGCAACAGCGTCCGATACTGGCGGCGCTTGCTCCTCGGACTGATCCGCCAAATGAGACGCCAGCAACCCGACAAATGGCGGCTCAGCACTGTGGGGGAGAGGCGCTCCAGAAAGTGGCGAGGTGGAAGCTGTCTCGTCTTCAGAATCGGAGGAGGGAGCGAAGTGCGCATAGTCCTCCATGGGAACAGGTTGCGGCCAGTAATGGTAACCGCCCATGTGTGGGGGTGGTGGCGCGTAGAAGGGCGGCCAAGACGGCATCAGCGTCGGGGGATTGAATAAACTCCGGTCCGTAGTGGGTTCCGGAGTCTGGGCGGCGGTGGCTGAAGCGGCGGTGGTGGACGGTTCACTCGGCGGCGGCTGACGGTCAGGCGACGAAGCCCGCGTCAGGGAATCGATGGACGGCAGTGTAACTGAACTTGAAGATGTCTTCTTCGGGGGCTTCTCGATCGAAGTTGATCCAGATTTCCTATCGGCGGAGTCCTTCGGCATGATGAAGTGCTGTCTGATGCGCTACGAACAGGCGAAAACTGCGATATGTCCGAGCCTGCAACAGCAAATGCCTAAATACCCGAGGGTGGAAACTGATTGGTGGGAACGAACCACCTCCGCACGTGACCTCACAAGTGCGCCGGGATTGGCTGTAAAAACCCGCGCTGCATAATGTGTGAATGACTAAGATGCGTTCCCAGGGATTAGAGCGGGCAGCGAGTGCAACTCGAAAAACCCGGGTGTAACCGGGAAGCGATGGCAACCGACGAACAAAAGAGTGTCAGGATCGCTGGCGTCGACAGTGCCGAGCACAAAGAGGGCACATTCGGTGCAAAGGTCAAAGGCGTGTACAAAGTGGTAAACAATGTACAGCTGTGCGTGGGTATGACGTAACGTGTCAGTACAGTGAGGCACACAAAGAAATACTTGACTGATGAGTCATGCGAGCCTCATGTGCGCTGTGCCAAAAGCCCAAATGTGAGTGTTAAATACGCAAAGAGTTAAGCGTACGAGGATAGAACAACTATCAACCACTCCACATGGTCCGTGTCGAGTCACGGAAGCCCCAAAGCAGGTAGGCCTGAAAATACGATAAGGCCAATAGAGAGTCGTAATGCTCAGCGCCGGTAAAACCGGGCATTGTGTGGCCCGTCGAGTCACACAGAGTCGGTGAGCTCGGTCGGCCAAAACTTCCAAGATGATGATATAGTTGATAAGAAGAAAATGCTCATTAGCAAAGAGTTATGCAATTGAGCGTGGTCGCGGTGTAACTTGCGCGAAAAAACCTTCCAAAGGAAAAACACGTCTTCCTCTAGAAGATAAGTCCGTGGAATGGTCCGCTTTGCGCATGTCCGTATCTCATGGTAGTACTCGGGGGAATTCTGGGAGGAATAAAATTAGCAGTTTTTGAACAGAATAATGATACTGTTGTCTAGATCACTGAAGAGAGGAAGCAAACATTTCCTGACTATTAAAAGAAATTAAAAGAGATAGGGAGAATATAAATAGGCCACAAAGTCAACAGCTAAAATTCAAAAAGCAGGGCACAACACCCTTTATAACAGAGAACTCTACTATCTACTATTCTGTCTATACGACTGATGCATTTTGTCTGATATGAACATTCCAGAGACTGAGAACCACTCAGGACTATATCTCATCAGACAGGACGTTTTGATGCAGTCACACATGTAATACCAGCATAATTAGAGGTTTACACTCAAAACGTTTCACACACACACACACAAGCACACATACACACCCAATGCACGCAGCTCTCTGACACCTACAAAGTGAAACTCCAAAGAGTGTTCACGTCATCATGACATATGACCCACCTATCCAAGTCTTCATTCTCCAGTACTTGCTTCAGTTGCTGATAGGTGGTGCTGTTTCTTGACTCGCACAATCTTCCAACAGCATCGACTATGGCACTAGAGGTGGCACTCTCATCTATCAAAGAAGCCAGATAACAAGATGGATATAGTTTGAAAGAGGTTTTGAAAGGAAGCTTTCTACCATAAAATACAACACACAGGTAATACGGACTAGAACATTATCTAAGAACAAGCAAAAACCTCATGGCTTGAGACATCGTAAATTAACATGAACAGGATTAAAGCACAATGAACTAACACAGCAGTGTCTTTGAAAGAAAATAATGTTCAGTTGACAATTAATATTTTTATTAAGTTTCAGCTCATTATGCATCCAGCATCTTTCTCTTAAAAATGGACAAAAATATCGAGCAAATTAAACCAATGGTGAATCACTCTTGCCACCTTCAGTTCAGCACATGGTTTGTTTGCAAGATGGGTACACAGTGGATACCATGTGTGCATAAGTCAACATGATAACAATGTGTGTACAACTCAATTCACTAGGTGGTGCCGATGAATTTTCTGTTCCTAATACATGAAAAGCTTGTTAATTAGAAAATAAAAAACTTCAACAGCATGGGGATATTTTTGGGCTAAGGGTCTCATAGGACAATCTGAGTACCTATTGTACTAGTCACCAGGTGGCGAGATCGTCTCATCCACGAGTCGGCTCATCAAGAACTTCCAAACAACATGTCATGGAAATCGACATTTTGTAAGTCTGCTCAAAAATAGCTCATCACAGAAACAATTAACGGAGAGCAGAAAAAATGAAGCTCAATCATCAAAAGCAGAACTGTGTCAGTATTACAAGATAATATTGTGCTTTTTTCGTCTGCAAAAACTGCATTGTGGAGACCAATACTACCTAACCCCAGGAGGTCCTTGAGAGTGTGCTGAATGTTGTGTACTTCTCCCAGTCTGACGTAGATGTCATTCATACGTGCGTATACTCCTGACATCTTGGGTACATCAAACAGGTTCTGGAAGTGTTGTACTATATTGTGGAGGACAGTGGGTGACACCTGTTGGCCACCAGCCTACAATGAAAAACAGGTAATGAGACGTGTGCCTGTCCTACGATGTACAACGGGTAATCCAAGAAGAACAAGCTAGGTTACCGTAGTTACTCACCCGGTCTATGACTACCCCATCTTGTTCAGCTAGCTCATCCAGTAACACAATAATGTCTGTAATGTTGGCGTCACCTGGCAGTCTTCTCTCATGACCAGGAGACACAGTCATTTGGATCTTGTTGACGCTACACTGTAATTCCTAGTGAGACAGAAACAACTCTTAGCAAGAGCAACATAAAGCATTGACATGCGCCCACAGTGCACCACAAATGCTAAGTTTATGGGAGTGTTTCTCAATTTCATGTAAGGTACAAAATTTGGACCACAAGGGGTACATGCAACAGTCAGAATTGAGTATTTGTAACCCACCATTTAAAAATAACACCAAATCAAACATTTTTAAAATAAACAATTTTCAACATTTGTAACTAAGAAATAAAACATGCCACAAAGAGACAAAGTCTAATGGTAATTCTTTTCGTAAAGAACAATCAATAAAATTTACCATAAAAGGAAGGTACGTTGATAGCAAAACAACCGTATCAACAACACTATCAAATTTCATTTGACACAAATGTTCAAGGTGTTACAGGTTTCTAATGCAACTTCAATTTTTTTATGGAAATCTCCGAAAGTCACAATTTTTATAACCCCTTTTGCAAAAGAGGAATAATTTTCAAAATAATTCCTAAATAGCACTTTGGAGAATAGTGCATAAAGCATTCTAGCTGACAGTTGTATATGAATCCAATGAGCCATTTTTGATACATGATGTACAGTTCCAAAGTTAGCCCAATTAAGACAATTTCTAGGAGCCTAGTACATAACTTTATAAAATGTTTTACCCACTACAGGCCAACATCTGTCCATTTGTCACAAACATTCAAAATTCAGCTTTACTTTGTTTGCCTATAGCAAAATCTTTATTTTTCCTAGTAGCTGCTTTTAAAAGTTTGTAAATGGGTCTTGTAGATAATTTAGGACAACTGGACTACTTGTTTTTGTTTACATTCAGAATGTCACTGAATTATGCCCAGAGTAGTGCCTTAGTTAGATTTTGTATGCTGTATTTTCAGTCACAAACTGGTAGAATTAGATAGCTTACAATAAGCTTCAATTGGTGCATTGGTGTTTTACAGAAAAATTTGTACAGTAAATATCTACAATATCCAGGCTACATTTTAAAAATTTTTATTTACTCTGAAAGCTTTCACATGTAGGCAATGCCATATTTCTGAGAAATTCAAAAGGCAAGCTAAATAAGGGTATCGTACACCCGACCTTGGACGTGAGTGGATTAAATAAATGATTGTAAATTGCCATGAAAAGGGATTGCCAGATTTTAGTACAAAATTGACTTTGCAAAACTTGTTAGCATCAATATGGTTCAGAACTTACAAACCAAGGGTGGTGAATGTGTTGCAAATTAATCAATGGATAATTAATAAAATACCCGTCAAGAAAGTTCCAATCAATCTCTGATCATGCACCCGCCGCACAAGAGCACTTCCAAAAATGCACTGGTGTCTGAGGACTACTGTTTTGTATAAGTGAACTGAGTTTCTTAATTATTTCCTTCTTGAAGCAATAGCATTTCATTCAACAAACTCGTACTTGTGACTTAGTTATTGTCAAAACTGTACATTAACCCCAAAGAACAAGTTCAATGTAATTGCAAGGAAATGGGGACTGTATTTGTCTTAAGTAGACTATGCCTGATCTGTTGTAGACATAGTATATGCCTGATCTGTTGTAGACATAGTATTAGTTAACAGACTAGGACAAACCTTTATTTTAGATAGTTCTGACAACCACAATTCTAAGGTAGGAATCACGTGACCCCACGACTTCTCGCACCAAAATTCATGTTTCTTTGATGATGTCTTGACAGGTCGACGAATAAGAAACTTTGGGAGATTCGATGAATGTATCACTTCAATGACATCACTTGCAAACTGTAATATCAAAATATTTATAATTTTTTTTTGTTAATTTCTGCCGCTGACTACATATCTAACATTCATTAGTAACCAGCCCTAAAGTAACATTTGATAACGTGACTTAGCCAGCAACAGATAGCTTCTCCTTACACACCAAGCATAGTGGAAAAAACAAAGTAAAACGGATTAAATTTTTATCTGCTCTTACTTTTATCTAGTGTCCTTCAGGGTATTTCTCATTCATAACTTAAACGAAGCCAGGCAACAATTTTTCAAAACAACTCCATGTTAAATGTTTGGTTCACATCAGGATCTTGTACTCAAGCTAATGCTACGTCACCTCAGTCGATATTTTTCAAGCTTAAATTTCCTAGCTCGGTTAGTTTGAACTTAGAACTGGAGTAATGGAATGCCAACTCCCGTGCATGTTCCATGCACGAAACACACAACTGCGTGAACACAAAACACATTGTTATCCCCAACCAAGCAGCATTACCAGTTGTTACCGCCCGCCACGCAGCATTGCCCACGATTAAGCCTCAGACAAGCAGCATTACCCACTGTTACCCACAGCCAAGAAGTCCTACCTGTTCCAGTCGTGGGTAAGCCTCCACAGCGCCTGCATTCTTGTCCAACTTGTGAATGACATGTTCAAGGTCAAATACACCCAGTTTTTCACAGAATAGCTGGAAAACAAGGAAAAAAGACAATATCATGACTGACTGAATACTGGAAATACAGAACTGTGTATAGCCATGAACTGGTCTGTGGCTGTGTGTTGCCATGAACTGTTAAGGAACTGTGGATTACTCTGAACTGCTCTTAGGCTGTGTATTGTCATGAACTGGTCAGGACACAACTCAAGACTTGATACAGTGGGCACAAGACCTGATACAGCGGGCACAAGACACAGTTATTACAAGACGAAGCTGCTGTACACAGAGTTCTAGTGTTAACATCATCTTTATTTTTCACACTCAGGCATATTTGTTCTTTCGAAGCAAAGCCATCATGTTCTTAACCTTAGTTTGTTGCCTAGAATCACCCTGAAAACTATATCACCCTGACGACCACATCACCCTTACGACCATACTGCCTTGGCGACTAAAACTAGCCTGCTGTGAATAGCAATTTAGTGGGTGTGGTCTGAAGCAGTAACAACCTGTCAGTTCTTCTCAAGTCTAGAAATCATTTCTAATCTGAGTAAAGAACAAAACTTTACTGTGAAGACTAAATCAAAGGTTATTTTTTGACAGATGATACGTTTACTGAACCCTAAAGCTTTGTGGAGTAAAGAGCCGTGATATCGCACAAATACCACTTAGAAAAAAATAACTTAAGGGCAGGCTTTCTCACCTTGAGATGCCTACGACACTGATCTAAAGGTAAATAATCTATATCATCCACTTGAGAACTATACTTTCTGTTAGCAACAGGTCTGGACTTGTCACCAGGGATGCTGCAAATAGAAGGAGATGATCTGTCACAAGTGTAGACAATGATCGCTGCACAGAGGACTGACGGCGGCTAGGAACAGCTGTGTGTACTACAAAGGCAAGAGTTTTCCCCTTGGACAATATAAATAGAATTATATAGAACAGTAAATTAAACACAATCCCAGTCCACGTAAAGGTCACTATGAGTTTTACTAAAGACAAACAGAATGACATCCGCTGAATAAGCTTAGAATGACTGCAGGGCATATCCCTGTAGTCACAAGTATTTTAAATAATAGAAAACCCACTCAAGCCTACACAGTGTTTAACTTAGTTTATTTCAAGAGGAAATACAGTTGACTATTCAATTAAGTTTGATCAAATGTGCAAGACAGAATACATAATTATAAATAAACATATAAACAAATACACAGACTTGTTTCCAACCCTGACTAAATTTTGTAGTCAGTTGAAACAAGCCAGAAATAGCCCTACACCCGTCCAGACAATTTACTCAATATGAATAATATTATGCAAATCTTAATACGGTATGGAATATATCGCAAACATTTTAAGACTGGTCAGCACGCCATCTGTTGGCCATGTCGTGTACAACATACTCAATGTTGTGATCATGTAGGAGGCGTTCTAACTTCTTAATCCTGTGTTGAGTAAGTCGTAGATCTTTGACCTGTGGCCGGGCATCCATGTCCAGCTTGACCAGCTCATTCTGATCCTCCAGTCTCTTTATGGTCTTCTTGGCCTCCCTCAACTGTTTCTGATAGGTCTGTAACACACACACAAACCTACAGGACATACAATGTGTGACACAGAGAAAGTATAAACAGTGTGTGACAGAGAAAGTATAAACAGTGTGTGACAGAGAGAGAGAGTCAGTGTGTGACACACGGAGGGTACTAAGTGTGTGGCACACACAAAACGAAGTGAGTTCATAACAGCCTTTCAAAAAGTGATTTTTCAAAAAAAAACAATTAGATATTTTACAGGATGCACTTCCTTAAATTTTAAAACAAAATTTTCATAAAACAGGCATACAATCGTGTAACTTTATTATAAAAGAATTAAGAAGTCAAAGGTGGACATAAGTCCGACTACAGGTTCAAAATAATGCATGCAGTTGTTGTTCCTTCAGTTACATAACAAGTAATAGTCAAATAAAATGTTGGCTCAATATACCCTACTTCTAAAGGCACAAGTAAGTAAGCTGCCAGCTTTGAAATTTGATATTCGTCACTCGGGCACACACCATTTAGGAAATATATGTCCTGATCATTTAAGGAGTTTATGTTCTGATCATTTAAATTGTTGGTGGGCAGATAAACACAATCATAAGGGTGGAAAAAGTGACAATTTTGAAAATTTGTGGGAGGACGTATAACTTATTGTGGGCATAAGTCGGACAATTCTTGTGAACCATGTGCTAATATTAAGTGATTGAAGAGCAGCCCAGACACTCTACTTACTCTAACTAGGGTCTTATAGTTGGATGAAGGTTGTGATTCTGAGATATCTGTGTCATCATTCTGTTGATCACCCTTGCCATATTCTAGTTCCTTCCTCAGTTGAACCAATTGGGACTCATACGAGTCAATAATGTCTAACAACCTAAAGTCGAGTAAGAAGCAGAAAAGAAGTTTAGCTTCTTTGTTTTAATTGTATGAAAAGTACTCAGCAAGTACAAGCAGGATGCTTTATAAATATCTTGGACCAACTGCGAGCAAAGAATTGTGAAGCCATACCAAAATTTTTCAAAGTTTCGTAAGTGGGACAAGCTAGCTTTACAGAACAGAAACAATACAATACACAGAGAAGTGGCCGCTGTGTTAGACAGTTAAAACATGCAACATGGTCATGCTGTTAGACACTAAGCTAACCTGTCTTTAGATTTAATGCATCGGTTCAACAGATGTAGAAGTCTATGAAACACCAGTGAACTCTTCAGTTTATGCACAGCCAACAAAAGCAATTATATTACACACTCCATATTAATTAGCATAAATGACAATGTGGCTTGTCTCTAGAATGTCTAGGATATTACAATGGCATCTATTCACCAGCTCTCAGAAACAAATCAATACATCGTTGAAAAGAACCCATTTTGTCTCAAATGTATTAGACTCTGGCAGTTCTAGTTCAATATACATACAGGCTCTAAGTGTATTAAGAACAGAGTTGGCAGCAGGCAAGGTAGTAATGACTGGAGGATTAGAGAGCAGACTAGTGTTCACGAGACAAACTGTCTTGTGAATTGTAACATCATAATGAAGACAAACAACTGCTTCCCAAATACTTGCACATTTATGGTGTGAGTATTTTCACATGATCCAGAATAGTCGATAATAGCAGCACAGAGAACTGACTGGTGTGCTTCACTTACTTTTCATCCATAACATTGTGGGCCCTAGCAGTACGACGTTTAAACTCTTGGAATACACTGTTTTGACGGAGAATTCTTTTTTCTTCCTAATAATAACACCAACAAAACAGAGTTACCTGCAGCCAAAGTAGTTTGAAAAATAAAAGAAGGCAGATATTATTAATCATAGATTATTTTATGGCTTTTAAACCCAATCAAGAGTAATTTCTCTACACAGTACAAGCCAAAAGGAAACACTTATCAAGTGCTACAATTTAAAATATAATATCGATTGAAAACAGCCGCATCAACTGGTTTACGGAGAGTTGTAAACCAGACTATTTTTTTCACTAAAATTTGCATTAAGGTTAATATGTAGGATCATGGAACAATGTCCAAATTTGGTCAAATTCAAAACATCGTATCAGCCCTATTTGCCGCAACACCATCTGATTGTGACTCTACTTGACTGGGACACCATTTGACTGACCCCATCATACAGCAAACCTATTCGACTGCCTCCCTGACTGTATGACTGTCTCCAATTGACTACAACTTCATTCGACTGTGACCCCATATGACAGTGACTCCATTTGACAGCAACCCCATTCCATTGTGGCACCATTAGACTAACCCCATTTGACTGTGTCCACATTTGAGTGTGACCCCAACTGACCTCATCTGACAGTGACCTGACCCCAACTGACCTCATCTGACAGTGACCCCAGCTTGACTGTGACCCCAACCATCACTTGTCCTCACCTCATCACTCAACCGCTTCAGTTTAGTTTTTAGTCGCTCAATTTCCTCTTCCTGTAGTTTCACTTTATTTTCCATTTGCCTGTTTCGTGACTTGATCACCTCCTTAGTGTTACGTAGTCTGTCCTCACCCTCATGCTTTTGTTTCTCCATCAATGTTTGACTGTCGAGCATTTCCTAACGATGAATGGCAGGCTGTTCATAACGAACATTATACTGGAGGCACAAATAAACCGTTTAATTATGCACATGCCAGGTATTTTAATTAGTTCAAGGTGCACCAGAAGGTGATTGGTCAAGCCTGTAAAGTTGAAGTAGTTCTTACAAAGACGGGGCTATGTGGGCACATAGTTGGAGTCATGTGACATCAAATGTGAAGTGAGCTTGTGACAAACTGAAGCCAATTAATTGTGCTGCATCATAATGTTTTACCTGTATCCTCACCAATTTTGGACAAAACAATTACCAAAATTGCATTTTTTTTACTTTTCAATGGCGTCGAAAATTGTTGTGAATACCCATTTTTTCAAAATATTGTCTATTTTGTAGCTATATTACAGAACTTGGAGGTAGCAAAGCAATATTTTGTTACAATAATACGGGCCGTACAATTCACCTGTGCGCCATAATGTGTCCTAGATTGGTGAGATTTTACCGTAGTTATATAGTCTTATCTGTATCCTGACCTCTGACCCCTCCACATGTAGTTTGTATCATGATTGTCTCACCTGTATCCTGGCCTCTGACCCCTCCACCAGTAGTTTGAGATCCTTGGCACGGGCTTCATACTTGTTAGAGATGGCCGTCTGTCGCTCCAGTTCATCTCTGAAATTAAACAGCAGATATGTCAAGTTAGGCACTATCTGTTGGCCAGACTGGCAAATAAATATAATTAGAAAAAAATACATGCTTTGCAGAAAGAATTTTCAACATGTTGGTCGTTTTTGACATTTATGACTGTCTTCAAACTGTACTGAAAACAGCTCTGCTGGCTGTACTTGTAATGCATATCAGTGCCTTAAGATAACAAGTAATATTCAATAATTGTCAAGTAAAACTTTGATGTTATGATCTAAAGATTTCATAGTTGATAACTTAATTCAACCGAATTTACAATAACACAATGGACAGTTGCAACAAATGCAGCCAAATCCTCTCTAGTCTGAGCGCAATCTGACAACACAAGAGGACAGCCTATTTCACAGTTCTGCTGACTGCTAACACTAGAGGGCCACGTACTTCACACAATTGCTGGCTGACAACACTAGAGGGTAGCCTACTTCACACCGTTGGCTGACAACAGTGGGCAGCCCACCTCACACTGTTGTTGGCAGACAACACTCAAGGGTAGCCTACTTCACACTGTTGGCTGACAACAGTGGGCAGCCTACCTCACACTGTTGTTGGCAGACAACACTCAAGGGTAGCCTACTTCACAACCATTTACTTTGCAAGCCAACAACGCCAACATCATGATGCATTATCTTACTAATATCCACTTACAGATAGCATGACATTATCTCATAATACTGGGCATTATTTCTGATTTTCATAACTGTACTTCATTTCTTCTGCTTCCCTTAATCATAAATTGCCTCTTTGCCAAACTATTTTTTGACGACTACAAAAAAGGTTGTAGATTTCCGCAACAAGTTGTTCGTCAATTTTCCGTGAACTGAATCGTAGGGAATGCGGTCTCACCACCTGGTGACTGGGTTGACAAAACTAGAGTCCTTACTTGAGATTGTTGTTAGTTGTAATGAGATCTTGCACGAGAGCCTGGCGTCGGTCACAGTCTTTCATGAGAATGAGCAGGTTCTCACGCACACACTTAGAAATGTCCTGTGTCAACACAACCACATCTACAAGAACAAATATTGTCATCACATCCGAAGTCAACAAAATGACACAAACAGAAATGTGTCATCAGATAAGTTAGAAAAGTGTGATAGACAATATGACACAACTAGAGATGTGTCACCATGACTCTAAGACAACATGGCACAACTAGAGATGCGTCATCATGACTCTAAGACAACATGACACAACTAGAGATGTGTCATCATGACTCTAAGACAACATGACACAACTAGAGATGTGTCATCATGACTCTAAGACAACATGACACAACTAGACATGTGTCATTATGACTCTAAGACAACATGACACAACTAGAGATGTGTCATCATGACTGTAAGACAACATGACATAATTAGAGATGAGTTATTAATTACACGTATAAAGAGGTAATGAATTCTTGGAATATCTCGTATCGTTTTCATTTTCTTGTTAGAAGCAGACGAGACTATAACAAACACAGAACAGCCTGAATATTGTAGTGGAACCAGCAGGCACCAGGTGGAGCTGGGATACCTTGAGTGGCAGACACCATGTTTGGGTGGACCAAGTCAACAGGTGGCAGGCCATGTTGTCGCAGGTCACGGTTGATCTCATCCCATTCCTCCACCTCAATCTACAACACACAACACATGCAGATAGCATTGATCAAGTTGAAAAATACAATACAGAAAGATTAATTCTAACAGTTCAGTTTAAAGCCCACAATCTTCATCATCTTCATAATTTTATTTTAAGCACTGCTCTTCCAAGCAACCAAATTTTGTTCCTTTCTGTGACACACACACCCCTTTACTTCACAGTTCTTGATTTTAATGCTTAGGATATCAGAATTTAAAGAAGTCTTTGAATGAATAACAAACAGATCCTTCACTTTGGAACATAAAAGCCACACAGCATGCCCAAATAGAGAAAAAATCACAAGTTATTTTTTAAGCTGTATGCTGAGAAAAATATAATGGACAGAGCAGAGCACATAATAGCGAGTATTTTCAAAGAAATTCAGATTTATCTGCCAGCCGCCAGGTTTTGCCAGAAAATTTCCCTTCGATGCCTGTTTCTTTAGATGAGAGGAGGCAGTTCTGTGACATTACCCGAAAAACAAAAGGTGCAGATCTCCACCAAAATTTCAGAACATGAACTGCAGAAATCGAAACGTGATAGCCATTTATATTTCTCAACATCGTCAGGCTTAACATCACTTTTGACCTCCTGAACAAAACTCTTAAAATAAACCTCCACATAACATGTATTGCTAGGGCCCTAGTAACAACCTGGGCCTGAGGTATAATCTTCTTTCGCAGAATCAAATTCTATGTTCTACTTCAGTACAAACTCAAGATAATTTCCATTATTTTGTACTCACAAGTGGTTTAGGTGCATGACCATGCAAACCCATTTCTCACTTGGTGACCAAGTTATGTAAACCGAGTCTGAAGTCAAACTTTTGAGTTTGTAGCTGAAACCTTGTGGTCATCAAGTGCTAGTTTGGACTACACACTCCATGACATAACATGTTACTAGTATACAAACACAAAATAATAGACTGAATTCCTATTAATCAAGAATGCAAAAAGTCAAAAATGTCTTAGAGTTTGACTTCAAGAAAAATATTAGACCCCAAGCCCAGATATTTGCATTACGCAGTATAAAAACTCATATTTTTCATAAAATAACAAATGAACAGCAAAAATAAGAAACAATAAATAAATCTACTACTGGACTTACGCATGTAGCGATGGCTACGTTGCGTCCTCCTCTCGAGGACTTCATCAGGCCACTGAGTTGTCACGTGACTTGTCATGTGATCCGTCGTGCAGTTTCCGCGGGATTCTCTTCAGCGCCCTATCCCANCTAGAGATGTGTCATCATGACTCTAAGACAACATGACACAACTAGAGATGTGTCATCATGACTCTAAGACAACATGACACAACTAGAGATGTGTCATCATGACTCTAAGACAACATGACACAACTAGAGATGTGTCATCATGACTCTAAGACAACATGACACAACTAGAGATGTGTCATCATGACTGTAAGACAACATGACACAATTAGAGATGAGTTATTAATTACACGTATAAAGAGGTAATGAATTCTTGGAATATTTCGTATCGTTTTCATTTTCTTGTTAGAAGCAGACGAGACTATAACAAACACAGAACAGCCTGAATATTGTAGTGGAACCAGCAGGCACCAGGTGGAGCTGGTATACCTTGAGTGGCAGACACCATGTTTGGGTGGACCAAGTCAACAGGTGGCAGGCCATGTTGTCGCAGGTCACGGTTGATCTCATCCCATTCCTCCACCTCAATCTACAACACATAACACATACAGATAGCATTGATCAAGTTGAAAAGTGTAATACAGAAAGATTAATTCTAACAGTTCAGTTTAAAGCCCACAATCTTCATCACCTTCATAATTTTATTTTAAGCACTGCTCTTCCAACCAACCAAATTTTGTTCCTCTCTGTGACACACACATTCCTTTACTTCACAGTTCTTGATTTTAATGTTTAGGATATCAGAATTTAAAGAAGTCTTTGAAGGAATAACAAACAGATCCTTCACTTTGGAACATAAAAGCCACACAGCATGCCCAAATAGAGAAAAAATCACAAGTTATTTTTTAAGCTGTATGCTGAGAAAAATATAATGGACTGAGCAGAGCACATAAATAGCGAGTAGTTTTAAAGAAACTCAGGTTTGGTTTATCTGCAAGCCACCAGGTTTTGCCAGAAAATTTCTCTTCGATGCTTGTTTCTTTAGATGAGAGGAGGCAGTTCTGTGAAATTAGCCGAAAAACAAAAGGTGCAGATCTCTACCAATATTTCAGAACATGAACTGCAGAAATCGAAACATGATAGCCATTTGTATCTATCAACATCGTTAGGCTAAACATCATTTTTGACCTCCTGACCAAAACTCTTCAACTAAACATTGTCAACCACATAACATGTATCTCTAACGCCCTAGTAACAACCTGGGCCTGGGGTATAATCTTTTTGCTCAGAATCAAATTCGAAAATATTTGTAACATTCTATGTTCTACTTCAGTACCAACTCAAGATAATTTCCATTATTTTGTGCTCAAGTATATAGTGATTTAGGTGGATGACCATGCAAACCCATTTCTCATTTGGTGACCCAGTTGCATAAACCGAGTTTGAAGTCAACATCTTGAGTTTGTAGCTGAAACCTTGGAGTCAACAAGTGCAAGTTTGGACTACACACTCATTGACATAACATGTTACTAGTATGTTAACACAGAATAATATATTGAATTCCTATTAATCGAGAATGCAAAATGTCAAAAATATTTTGGAGTTTGACTTCCAAGAAAAATATTAGATCCCAAGCCCAGATCTTTGCATTACATACTATAAAAACTCATATTTTTCGTAAAATAACAAATGAAAAACAAAAGTGGTCCCCTGTAATGAACCTATGGAGGGCCAGTCACCAGCCTGCTTCAAAAGTTAATTCTATCTGCACTGTTCCCCCACACTAAAAAATTCAAACAGTTCGCATTAACAACCACTTTGAAAATTCAAATGGTGTGCAATGCGGGCATATCATAGCGAACACAAATATAATACTTTTTTGTTCAAAATGAAAAAATCAATTACGGTGTTTTCTCTATTACTTCGTACACTAGTGTACGAACTATTTTTCCCTTGAGAGCTTCGTGTACGAATTACTAGTGACAAAATTGGCCGTACAAATTATTAGAAAAGAAAGTCAAGTGTTCGAATTATTACAGAAAACACCGTATGTGGCGTGGTAGTTAAGCAGGTTAGAGGCAAAATCAAACAGGTTGCAGCGACCTGCTAAAAGACGTCATGGAGAACACTGACCTGGTTGCAGTCCAATATTTTTCCTCACCCTAATATTAGCTTTCAATCAATTACATTTAGAATGCTACAGAATATTCGAAACAGTCACGAAATACACCTCTCTAAAACGTGGTACGGTTTATAGCTATAGACAACTATTATAGTTACTATACCATTTGGTCATAACTGATGAGTGAATCAAGCAACTGATGGACTCTAAAAGTCAAGGAACTCTACCTCTTTAAGTAGCTGACTACTGTACTCAGTAGAGTGGAAAAAAATCGTCACTGTTAAGTTCTAGTAAGAGAACTTCATAGAGTGTCGTTCAAGCTGTAATAAAACTGATGACCTACCAAATAGGCTGGTCTTATATTGTATTTAGAGTTGCATCAGCAGCTTCTAATTTAAAAAGATATGTCTTACTGAGAGGTCCAAATTTGCAGTGCACTACTTGATAATGCAATTAATCTTCGTCTACTCAACAACTTGACATCAAGAAATAAGGGAAAATGAACCAACGCTGAGATTTCTTAAAAATAATCCAGATCAAAATTTAATTGAAATTATTGCAACAAAAGATGAATGAGTTCAGCAGATTATTTTCTAATTTAAGCTGTTGAAACACTGACAATCATTTCAAATCTCAGAGACAAATGGAGAAAATCTGATCTACATGCAATAAAGCTAGGGGGCAGGCTGAACACATATTACTTACGATGTAATTTTTTGTGGTCCATACAAAAATACAAGGCTCCATAATTGAGATTTTACCCAGACAGTGAATTAAAGCTGAGTTCCATTCCCTGCTGACATACTTCTCCCAGACATCAGGCCACTGTGCTACAAATGGTCTATATGAAACTTGGAACTTCAAACGGTGAATTCCAAAACCTCACTTAACTTATCAAAGAATGCCTGTGGCCTTTAAGCCAGCCACTAAAACTAATTTTTATCCTTTAATCAAGCAACTGTTCCAGCTATTTGAGTCCACTTCAATTCTAAGGTGGCCTTATCATAATGAAAACAAGGGGATTATTTTGAGTGAGTTATGATGTAAGGCTTACAGAAGGAGCAGCCACAATGAACTGTGACAACATGAGCACTGGCGGCCAGTGTGGTGTGAGACACTTGATACAAGGATATTTAATACTCTGGCAATAGATGGATGTCAGAACTGCTCACTAAAGTGAAACAGCCAGAGTGAAGGTAAACACACCAGTTTACAGCTGCCTCTCAGAAGCAGCCTCCTTGTGACAACTTCTATTTAACAACCCCAGGGATGTAAACACAGGCAACACTTGTACAGCTTTGTAAACTAAAAAATCAACTAAGACTTTAGAATATTTTGTGATTTGTTGAGTAGGGTAAGCAAAGGTGTCACACAAAGGCTAAACAAAGCTTGGAATATTATCCATAACAAACTTATGTTTACAAAATTAACTAACGGTATATCTCATGCAATTTATAAGGTGGACAAGTGATTTTATATTGAATTTCTCTCATATTTCCATCAAGGATGCGTAACAGTTAATGCTTCATTATTTCCAAGCTCTGTAACCATAGCTACCCTCAGGTGGATCTCCACTAACAGGCATTCATAATGTTTGAAGCCTCAAAACCATGAAAAGGGGGGAATTCTAGCAGTTCCTTTTGTTTGCTACAAGTTGAGATTTTGGCCAGTTTAAGTTCCCTGGCAGCATACCTTCCAATTTTGTAGAATATTTTTTGTTCAATAAACTCTGGATTTCTAAATTAAAATAAATTGCGAGTTTCATACTGGCAAATGAAGTTAACAGAATTCATTAATTACAGTCATTTCAGAATATTGCTCAGTTCATTCAGACTATTGCGAGTACTTACAATAACGTAGCAACCGTTGTTGAGTAGAAAATCTTGCCCCCTGCTGGTCGGTTTACCCAAAACCAGCATAACTGAACAAACATTATGAGTAATTATTGCACAAACTGATGCATCAGTGGAAGGGAGTTAATTCAGTATCAAGTTCTGAAACACTTTCCCCGTGAACAAAAATTGTTACAGCCATATGAAGTGAACTCATTGGACACAATAAAATTTTCAAAATGGTAACAGCTTTTTTCTTCCTATAGGAATTTATAAATTAATCTAGCATCATTAGTATTGTGTTTATGATCAGTTCTCCATATAGTTTTCAATAATCCTCACAGATTTGAAAACCAATAAATCAGCTTACAAGGCAATCCCTCAAGTAGCCAAAACGGACGTTTTGCATATTAAGTAATTCTAACTTTGAGGTAAACCTGAACTAAGGGGAAGTTTTTAATCAATGGAAGGACATTTTTGGCCCAGATGAGAGGAATTCTGCATCAATTTTAAACACCTTTCATAGGAGAAAAGGGGGATAGTAGGCTCCAAAATATGAGGTATAAAGGACCCTGCGGAGTTATGCATATGTCTCAAAATTGTTAAGCAGACTCTGTGAATAATAATGACACTGACAAGCGGACAAACACTAACCTTGAAACGCAGGTGATGGGGGTTGGAGTCTCCAGCTTCATCTTGGGAGCCTGACTCTTCTGTAAACTGGACCTGTTGGGGACAAATGTACTTCAATACCTCAGTAGAATTCTATAATCAAGCGGTACCTTCTGACACAGCCTAGCTGATTGCACCAAAACATTGTGCAATCATTGAACGTAGCCTCATGTTATTATTGCTTTGGTTTTACCACAAAATGGTTGCTCAGTTATTTTTATGCGGGCACGGGTCCCAGTATTTCTGGCATTAGTAAGGGGACACCTTAAAAAAATTTCATTTCTCCTAACCTCATGTCCGACCGAGTAATATATAGGTAATAACCTCGCATCCTGGTCGATAGGTCATTTTAGCCAAAATTATTTCATAAATATTTGTCCTAATAAGCACCCATGCCCCCCACTCGTTTTCAGACTTCTCTAAAATAAGTGTCCAGTCCATGCACGTGCAGTTCTAAAAGTCTACAATAATGCCTAAAATGTATCAATAATATCCGAAAGCCCAGAAAAATTATTATGCACGGAATTTCTAGATCACGAGCCTTGCCACTATGTCGGTATTTAGCCTTGGCTGTACACTTCAAACTTCAGCTGTAGTGCTTTAAAAAGAACCCAAAAGTTTTGCTGATCTTGCGAGGAATGTGTCCCACTATGGTCAGGCCTTTCAGAACAGACGCAGCGTACTTGTCAAATGGATTGTATTGTATCTTTCCCGTATAGATCTTCTCCCTCAACAGGAATCCAGATTACTTTGTACACGTAAAAACCGTGAATCGAAACTTGACCAGTGTTACTGAGCACGTGGTCAAGAAGCGCGTGCTAGGGCCTACATAAAGTAGGCATGCTACTCTGGCAAATGAACTCTAACACGCACGCGCTCGCTCACTCGGTGCACACATGAAGACTTCAAAACAACGTGTGTTCGTCTAGATTTTTCGCGTGTTGCGGAGTGCAATCTAGCGTATATTTCGACTTAATCTGTGGTTAATCCCGGCTCACAAGAACTTAAAAATCTTAGGGATGCTATTTCGAAAACTTAAGGAGGATTTCTGGTAATTTGTTGAGTCGAAACTGTATTTTTACTCAAGAATTTAAGTTGCCCAATCGACGATCACAAGGCAGTGATGCATCAGTCAGCAAGTTTTCGCCATGGGATTTCAGCACATTTTTTTAAATCGTAATTTAACAACAAAGTTTAATAGCATTGCACCACAGTATTGTAGACAGTCTGTCATAGGTTACAGATACGTCACTGCGCGTAAATTTGATGAATCCTAGTTACCGATTTCATCCGTTTCCGAGACCGGGTTTCAACTGCCTTAGGCTATAACAAGTGCCCCCCCTATCGAAACAAATTTTTCTAAGCACCCTTTGTGCTTATTAGAGCAAATACGGTAGTCCTAATAGATTGTGACATCAACGCACAAAACGATGATTTTTATTGACACTGGCAGAGCTCTTGGAATTTCACAACATATTCTACAGTAGGGACTGCAATAGCCTTGGTGCAAAGCTGTCTGCTAAGTATTTTGACGATAGTCAGATAGTCTTCATACAGCTAGCTGGCTGGTGAGTGGAATGAAGCTGTGTATTTGTAGAGTAGGCTAACTTGTTTGCTACTGCTAGCCACAGTCGTCCTCAGCTTCTGATCGTCCCCTGTAGTTTGTCGTGTAAAGTCACGATGTCGATATAACGCCGTCCATCCGTAATTCATCGGTAATTTAAGTACCGTCCTTGACCTCGAGTCGTCCAAGATGGAAGTGTGTTTGGGCTTTTTGTGAACATTTTTGTTCTTTGACTGCGAATTTCTTACAAAGTCGCCAGAACAGGACCCCGTGAATGGTATTGGAAGAAAGAACAATTGCCAATGGTTTGTTGAAACCTTGTTTTGTGTAAATTGATTGAGTTTTATGTTAGCTATGGAGGGCTGAAGTGAAGCACCCGTGGAACTTCTAGTCGGGAGTGTCATACCTTGTAGTATTATTTGTAGTGTATTGGGGACGATCAGAAGCTGAGGACGCCTGTGCTGCTAGGCAATGACCATCGCTTCTGTTGGCCCGAACCAGAGGCGATGCAGAGGCTATAGGCGCTCTGTACGCCGGAAGCTTTTCAGCGAATTATGCCTCGCATTGACTAAACCATCAAAGTCACGTTGTTATAAATACCTTTTGTAGGGAGGACAATCAAAAAGTAGGTCACGGTGCTCCATATCTGCCTCCGTGTAAAACCCACGTCGGTAAATTACCGATTTCAGACTTCAAAGTTAACTATAAGACAATTTTGTGTTATAAATCGTTACCTTAGTCTTTATTTGTAAGTTTGTAATCTGTTTGTCTCAAATTATCACTGATAATCATTTTTTGTAAGCTTTTTTAGCGCACGATTTTCCGTCATGCGATCAATTTTCGAAAAAGTACCTCTTGTTCCTCCTATCCAAAAGAGCACTATACTCTCAAATACAAACATGAAATTTGGACAGGATGTAGTTTAGATGCGTGCGCATCTTCTCAAGTTGTTTTCTCGAAGTAAAGGCCAAGTTTTCATGGCGAGTTTTTGATCGTCCGGAAGGCCTAATTTTGGTCGGTCGGGAGATTGATGTTTTTCCAGTTGCGCAATATGCCCCCCCGATTTTTAGATGAGGAATTTATCACTCTTTTAATTGGTAATTATTTCATTTTCAGAAATTCTGTCAAACTGCTGCGCATTGGCACTTTTCAAACAGNGGGGGGCAAACCCCGACCTCCCCCCATTCAGTGCGATACGCATCTACAATCGTGGTTGGCGCAAATGCTTACAGCCGGACAAAATGTTGGCCCCCCTTGTGATATCCTAGATCCGCCACTGTAATACACAACACGTGCTATAGTCTATGACTGCACTAAAACCAATGAGCGTACTACACTCCTTGCTGACACCCACTAAAACCTAGTCGTCAAAGCGAAATGCTGCACGTTCTAGTCAATCACGCGCTGAAGCCTTGGTGGGATGTAATCTATGTTCTTTGTAAATACATGTATATGCCGCAAACTGTCATCAAGGTTTGGTTGATATGTCGTGCGTGAAGTTATATTACCCAAAGGCATGAAATATCAAGCTCGTTCAAGATGCCTCAAAAATAGGCAACTAGAGTTGTCGTGTTTTGGGGAATTACTGATAAAAAATGGTTGCCTGTTGAAAAAATAGATTTTATTCGTCCTTGTCCACATCTGAAAGCTTGCAAAGCTTTTTTTAAACTTAAATTCGAGATGGATTGAGTTCTTCCAATAGCAGAAGTGTTGGTATCGTGAGTACTTTTAGCAATGCTACTTCCAACCGACCACACAACAGCCGACCATGATTAGCAGACGACGTATTTGCCGGAAATAACGCCAGATAATTTGGCCAAGTGTCACTAGTGAATAATGACGTATCGGCCTACGCGTAAGACCACAGATTTTGTCACATTCTGACTTAGTTCGAAGTTTGGAAACTCGACGATTTACACTCGAGAAATCAATGGTCGTCCGCCTAAGCATAAAACCGGCTTGTTTTCGTACTCACCGAATAATTGTACTTAATATGCTCTGAATAGGATTGGATTTCACTCTCACAAATACCGAGTTGTTTCAACTGTTCATTGCTTTTACTATTTTATATTGACTTATATGGTCGTTATATGCTGCCGCCTTTTGTAAAAACAAAAAAAAACTTGCAAAAAAGGCCAGGAAAAGTGGAAAGTGGTTTAAAACAGTTCTAGTTCAACCACAGACTACATTATTTTACTGGTATAATATCGATTAAAATTGGATCAGAATTTCAGTTCTGGAAAATAAATAATTTTGAAAATTAAGCAATAAGATAACCAGAACATGAAAGTTGGACATAATATGCAAACATGTTTAAAACAATCTAACATTTTTGCTCTAAGTAAATACTCTTCTTGTAAGTTTTCCACAGTTCGTAATAGCTTCTCACCTGAATGCTGGCTTTGACTTTTGGAAAAAATGTTATGGCGCCTCAGAGTATGAACATTGCAACACAATCTTCCGTCCAGTGGTCGCTATTGCGAAAATTGCATCTTATTAAAGCTCACGATAACCAAGACAGGCAGTGTCAAAGCTGTGGCGATGACTACTTCTGACATGCGCAGCAGACCTCATCTTCTGCCTCCGAATCAGGACAGACACTAGCCATTCAAATTTGATGAATGTGTATCACTGTCTGCGATTGTTTTATTCCAGATGGACCTTATTCATCTTCTATTTGTGACCTCTTTCGTTTACTTTTTGGTCTTGTTGTTCTTGACACGATTTATTTCTCTCTTTCTTTTTCTTTTCAGTATTTTTTCATTCCCTGTTAACGCCTTGCCAACCAGAACAGAACTGTAATCCTCCGAGACTTGGTCGTCGGAAGTTGATTATAAGACCCCGATACAGTTGTTCTAACTTACCCAATGTCATATTGTTTGAACTTTTTCTCACCTTTTAACAGTCTTCTTTAATCATAAAGTATCGAACTTGCATTTGCGTTTTATCGCTCATTCTCTCAGTTATTTTTTTTAATTATGTTACGCTGTGTTGTATGTAACAATGCAATATAGTCAAATAAATTCAACGTTTTATTTTATTGTTGACCAATCTCTATCAATTCAAGTAAACTATTTTAATTTTCTTCAAATCAATCTTAAATGACTGAACTAAAACTTTCAACATTAATGTTGAGCTATACACTGTGTTTTGCAATAAAAAACAAGTGGGCAATATTTTGATGGCCAATGGGTGGGCACGAAACTGTTAAGCTCCCAGCGTGTTGCATTTGTATGCGGCGTTTTTCCTTTGCCTTGTAGATCTCGGTTCGTGCCTGGGACAAATAGATATATCGCGTGAAAAAAACATCTTTTGTGTCATATTGTGCCACCGAGAGAAAACAAGAAACGAAGAACGACTGATAGTTCAGTGAAGTTTTGAACATTACACTTTGCTCATGCCTAGGATAGAAATATGTATTTGCCGTGTTTCATAGATTACATTTATATCGATTAGGCGAGGGGCGTTGCTGTTCATAACGGTTTGGTTCTTGTAGTTACGTAGGCGAATTTAAGTCAGGAAATAGCCTAACTTTATCGTTTATCCTTTTGGTAATTGATTGCTTTAGTGTGGTCAGACTTACGTGATGTTGTAAGAACCCAGTTTACAAGTGTAGGCCAACTGGCTTTCAAGACAGGCTTTAAGTGAGCATAAATAGCGTTTTGTCATATGACAATCAGCAACGCGGACGTATGATATCGCAGAATAAAAAAGGGTTGTCCTTCCCATCACAAACAATGCTTGCAATTTCTCGCCCGTCATTCCTATTTTTGGGGCACGTCCTGCCAGTCAGTCCTTCATAAATTCTCATCAGAACGTTCACTCGTCCTGCTTATGAGTTTCATTTACTTGGTTCGTCCTTCCCATGAGCATTCCGAGTTTATTTCGGACGATAAAGCCTGCGAGAGGTTTTGTTATTCTGTTTCATAGCCAGTCAAGGCGACCAAAGTACACTTCGGCATCAACCTCCGCACCCCTTGAGCATATCAATCCGCGCTTCCGACTAGGTAAAGTTTGAAGACTGAACCAGTGACCAGTTGGTTCTTGTTATTCAGTGGATAAATTGGTACCCCTGTGAGTGTTACCGCTTTGTCTCAGTACAAGCGAATGAGCCTAAATTCGTTCACACTTAAGAAAATAATTACCAGCGTGTGGCGGTGATTTAACACCGTTTTAAAGTCTGCCCAGAGCTAACAAAAGTTTCATCTCATTGTCGTTGATACTCTTCCCGATAGGTTTATCAAAGCCTGGCAGTGTCTAAAATGATTTATAACTTACACATGTAAAACATTACAAAAACGTCCGATATGTTTACACGCACGCCCGCACACATGCACACACATACACACCACACAAACACACACACATACACATGCGACCGGTGGGGTGGGGGGTATATTTACTACTCAAACAAAATAGACGTACCATATAGCAGTGGCGGATTTAGAGGGGGCTTAGGAGGCCATGCCCCCCCTAAAACTCTCCCAGATTCCATTTGGCAATTCGGGGGTGCGCCGTTTGACGAGCAAAATCCTGGCTAGTACTTTGCCTTGCTCCCCCCCTAAATAAAAATCCTGGATCCGCCCCTGCTATATAAGGGCTTATGTGTCATTGAATGCTCAAATTTCAAATTTTTGGAAATAAGCCTTTCTCGAGTTTGGCGACGCTTCACTTGATGAAGGCCGTGTCGAATTCTCGTGGCATATAATTTAAAATTGTCTAAATTAAAAGTTCTAATGATGCTTTCCGTCTTGTACGATTCCGTTGGTCGGCTGAAACCCAAAAGGACCTAGTTAAATCCCAATTCTAATACAAATGGGTGATATGTTCTCGGTAGCTTTTTTCACAAAATGTACGCAATTCGGTATTTATAACTCAGATATCTTAATGTGTATAAAATATGGGTCAATTGATGATAGTCTATAAACTCAGTTTGTAGATATCACCAATTGCATGATCTGAAACCATTTCAATCTAGCACCCCACAGCTAGGTTCAGTACTAAAAGGACACTAATTGAAAATTGCATTAGATGTAAACCCACAAGCTTCATGGTACGCTGTGCCAACAACTATACATTTAATGCAAAAAACCAGAAAACTCGCTGAAGAAAGTAGGCCAACTAGTCATCTTGGACGAGCTAGAGCTCATCAGTCCCGACTTCGCAGGTGCGGGATCGTTAAGATTTACAGGCTATCAATTCGAACAGGAATACAATGATGAAGAAATACTAGAGAGGCACCGGGAACAACCTCAGGCACTGAACCGAACGCATGGAGTTATTTGGTAAGCCGGCATTCGTCAAGCCACTGTCGACGTACGTCTGCAGGCCACAGAAACGGGAATGTTTTACGGCCTCATACTCGCTATTTACAGTGTACATTTCATTCTTCACTACCATTAGCCACTTCCTAAGCATTTCGGACTCTCGAGGAAGTAAAAAAACGATATACTCGCTTTCCTCGCAGCTGCTTAGTTCGGACAAGCGGGAACGATGCACCGCAACATATAACGGCATTCACTCTGCATATGAACCGCTGACGTCGCTAGCGTCGTTTCTCACCTTCTTCACAGGTTAACGCGACACCTCTTGGCAAGGTAAGGTCGACCGTGTGCGAGGCGACTGATGTGGATATAGACCGATTAAGACGGCAAAAAAGACTAATTAAATCGGGTGGCATTCTCCTTTAAGTAAGCACGGCTTTCAAAGAGATAATTTCAGGTGCAGCATTTTTGACAGACGAGGTGGAATCAAGAATTCGGTGTTTGAATGTCGGCTACCACCTTTTAAAAATGCACGCCGGGTGAGATTAGTGCAGAAACTGAGGAGTATTGATAGACCCGAGGGGCTACATGTATACATGTCATGGTGTCAACTGGACAATAATTGCGGTGAGCACTGATATGAGTAGGCCTACTAAGACTGCGATAAGGCCGGGACAGCGTCGTAATGCATTGCAAGTTGAGTACTAAGGAATTACGCGATCCGTGTCCTTGTTGGGAGGCCTAGCATTCGCTGCTAAGTTACTCCGCCTTATTATGAGCCATGACAGGTTGAGGTTGGGCCGTGTTGTCCGCTAGATTTCAGTCACAGAAAGGTATGTGCCGCTACCGCCGGCGTGCAGTGGCAGCTGAGGCCTGAGGTGCGCTGTGGTTTGTACCTCAGTGCCCGGCCTCCGTAACCTGGCAGGCTGGGTGCGAGACTATCGCCATCGCAGACCCTAGCTCCATTCAACATCCTGACGTCAGAGTGTGGTCCTGCATGGGTACCACTCCGCTATGGCTATGCGAGTCGTTCATGAATGAATGTCTGCCACCTAATTTGTTCATGCTTGGGGCCTGCATGCAACCTGACCTTGGCTAGCGTCTGAATACTGTCAAGAGATCAGTAGCTATTTCGCGACTAGAAAAATCTAGCCTGACTGAAAACCACTTGCTGTCATTTGAAATATACGGCAATATCTCACGTAACCTCTAGCAGTCCTGCTGTTTAGCGAGTTCTAGTCTATGTCCTAACCGTTGACAGAACTCTTCCCTCCTTGACATATATATATTAACTGGTTTGACCTACTTTTTCACAAAACATTGTTTGGCTTCGCTGCAGAAAATCACCCATGGCTCACAACGAAGAGGAATATCAGAAGACTTTTCCGCAACCGGAACTCGATGCTGCGTTCACAAAAGGGCGATTTGTGAACAAGGTCGTTATTGTAACGGGTGGAACGAGTGGTATTGGTCGTGCAACTGCTGAAAGGTTTGGGTAAGGGTCGCATGCATATACTGCATGTATATGACTACAGATTTACTGAAATGGCATTCCTCTAGCCTACTACCTCGGGCGCGCGAATGGTCGAGGCCTGTGAGGGCTTTTGGGTTGGCCAGGATCCCTAGGCCAGCGGGTTTCATTCACTATATGCACATTTAAAGCGGCTGAGTCCAAAACAACTTAATCAGTCTAACTGCCCTTCACTGGGGTCAATTCTACCAGGGATTATAGTATCCGGAGCCCCTTTGGCGGGGGAACTCTCGTGATGACTCGAAGAAATATGGGTCATGATAATATAAGGCTAATGGTTTTCACCAAAGTACATCATGTGTACACTAAGTTGCCTGAAGGTCGACACGGGAAGTGTAGTTTCACTGGCCAGGCGTGTTTTTGCGAAAATAAAAGAAAAAGAAAAACTGACATTCAATCATGATTTCGCCAAAAAATCCCCCNAGTCACGGTGTCAGTTGTCGGAAATAAATACGGTGCAAATTCTTGCAAAAGTGTTATCTCTCACTGTGACGGTTGCCATTGATGCCGTTCAGTTTTGTTGAATTTATTTCGACCTCTGGCGAACACTTTACACTCTTGGCTCCACAAACGACCACTAAGAGTAGGCCCCTGAGGCAAGTTCTTGCATTACGGCGTTTTCCCGTTGGTCCCAACTTGTTCGATTCTATAGCCCAACAACAAGTTGGGAAGTTTACCCCTGTAGCCAATATCTTACACGACTGATTAACTCCATTCTGGCATATATGGTTGGTGGGCCAGCTCTCTTTTGTTCGATAATTGCTCTAATCTCCGATAAGATCTTATCTGATACCCCGACTGGGCTGTGCTGTTAAAATAAAAGTTAAGTTATAACTTATTTGAACATAAACCAATAGCATTTCTGAAAGCTTCGTCAAATGGTGATCATGTTTAGTTTTTGAATCGCCCAACTCCAACCGAAGTTACGACAATCTATTCTTTCCGAATACACCCAATTCACTCTGAGTTTGACTGTGTTCACTCGTGGTCTGTAATAAGCCTGGTAGATAATTGGCCTGCTTGTTGCCATAACAGACAAAAGAGTGGGCTTGGCAGTTAACAAAAAAGCTAGATGTTATCACACGCTCAGAACCCCCTACGTCTAGTAATGTCACTGAACGTGAAAACGGTGTCAAGCTAACGCCTGCGCAAGCCGTTCCCAAGTAGGCTTCCCAATTTTCTGTTTGACTGCACTGAATTTTAGATATGAAAACATTCAGAAAATCCGATAATCTTGTGTTTCAATGAAAAAGTATTTCTCTTCAGCAATGATGGCGCCACAGTTGCCATACTCGCTCGTAACGCCGACAGAGGAGATGTTGTGGCAGCCGAGCTCCGACGTGACGGGAAGAACATTCGCTTCTACCAGTGTGACGTCACCCAGAAGGACCAATGCAAGCAAGCCGTCCAGCAGGTTGCTAAAGACAACGGTGGAAAGATTCATTTTCTTGTGAACAACCACGCCGTCTTCAATAGCAGCAGCAGCGAGGTTGGTGTTGGAATAAGGAGTTCGGGTGAGTTACGTATCTTTGTCAGAAAGGAACACGCCATCTCTGCATTAATTGGCCCCGAGAATGGTTCCCACAACATTGCGCTGTGCAAATTAATTGATACCGATCTCGAACGAGTGGTTAAAAACAAAAGAAGCCCACTGGATTCATTGGGGAGAAAACTCATTTTGGGGGATTGTTGATTGGGATAAACTTTTTAAGTTGTCATCTTTGATCATAGACAGTGACCACTGTCTCTAGCTGGCCCCAGTCAGACGGGGAAGCTCGCTTTTCCGCGAATTATGCCTCACATTGATTAAAACATCAAATGCACGTTATTACTTTTGCGTGCCATGCCACTGGTCAATTTTCGAGTCGAGTTTTGTGTAAAGAGATTAAATACCTGTGCCCGGTTGCAACTTCCCTAAATCTACTGCGTATTTGAGGGTTTGTGAAACCACTGATTGTCCTTTCTTGTGCTGTTTGAGTCTCATCACTCACTAGGCCAATTTTTGGCTTTGATACAAGTCGAGAGTGAACTCTACGTCGAATTCTCAGTATTATTGAAAATAAATAGGGATCGTTTCATGCAACGCCCCTGATTTAAGGACTATGTCCCTAATTGTCTTGACTGAAATAAGGGCTCAGTTTTTGTCTATATTATTAGAAAATGTCATTTGTCAAAGAGGACCTCGTAACCAAGGTAACATGATAGAAGAACATTACGTAAGTGAGTTATAAACGAGAGAAATATGCAAAACATTTAGGGAACTTAGTTGAGACCCTAATAGGGACTGTTTCTCGCAACCGGCCATCTGTACCTGGCCCAAGTTTCACACATAACATACAAGACTCTCAAATTTACTGTATCGTTCCCGTGTTCGCTTTCCCTAGCATACATCTTGTCATTGGGCTATGTGGTAATTTCGTTTCGGGTCTTGTTTGAAATACAGAAGCCACTGCCCGTGTTTAACACAGATCTCTCCTTCTTTTCTAGAGAACATTGTCGACCTTCCTATGGAAAAGTTGCAAAACATCCTATGTGGTAACATCGTTGGCACTGCCAATATGGTGCAAGCCTGTTACCCTTTTATGAAGAACGGTGAGTGTTTCGTTATTCTGTATCCTGTCGCCGTTAAAGACGTCACTTTATGTGCCAAAAAGATTATTTTGCAGTATAAACATAGCCGTGGACAGTTTGTGGGTGTCTCATTCATTCAGTTGTGCGTGCACGAAGCGTGGTGAGCTTTCAACCTAGGCTGATAGTTTCTGCAGCAGTACATGTAGATCATTTGAAAATTTAACTGTTGTCAGACGTCATAGCGTTGATTTTGAGGTGACTCTTTTGCTGTTACAGATGGCAAGAATTGCGCCATAGTCAATATACTGTCAATACGTGCCCATAACGCTTGCCTGGAGAGCTCCCCTTATACTACAGCCAAGGCCGGGCTGGCCATGTTCACCAAATGCGCGGCACTTGACCTCGCTTCAACTGGCATCCGTGTCAACTCTGTTAGTCCCGGCTATATATGGACGCCCCGTGTAAGTTAGACTGTAGCGAGCGTGTTCTCCAATGCAGTTTTTCCATAGATGTGACTTTTCACTACATAAGACTTCGAATCGCGGAGGTGACCAACTGTAGCAGTGATCTTGGCTGTATAGTGTATTGATTTTTCTCTCATAACGACTTGAGACAATCAAAATTTTACGCGGAGTGTTGTTTAATATACATGTATATGTTGGCTGAATACAGACGATAGTGATTGGTGGTGGAAGTTGTTTGAATTGTTTTGAAATCCAGTGTACATTGGCTGATCTTGGTCGGGTAGTCTAAAGAAAGATTCAACCAACAAATCTAGATAGGCGTAGGAAGGTAGATAGACACAGGAAGGATAGGCGCAGTAGTGATTCTGTAGATAGACGTACTAAGGGGTTTCTGTAGATAGGCGCTAGAGGGCCTCTGTAGATAGGCGCTGGAGGGTCTCTGTAGGTAGGCGCTGGAGAGATTTTGTAGATGAGCCTAGGAAGGATTTTGACGACATAACTCCATTACAGCAATACAAAAATGGCTGATCGGGAGGGTGAGACGTGCAGTGACCAGTTACATGAAACATTTCCAAATGGGTATTCAACTAAGTTCTCTGAATCTTCTGCGAGTATGTATCTGAGTTAAATAAAAAAAAATTCCAACAACTTATCATTATTATAGGCCCCTCTATGACCAATGACATTTCTTATAATGCATCTGAATTTGAGCCTTTATTTCAATGGAAATTGATAGGGACTTAGTCCTTAACTAGGGGCGTTGCATAATGAAGATCCTTTATCGGATTTTCAATAATGTTAAGAATTCAAGGCAGAGCTTACTTTCGATGTGTATGAAAACTAAAAAGGACTCTGTAACGAAGATGACACAGCATTAAAAAAATTGTGGTAAAGCGTTAGGGAGCATTGTTGAATCCCTATACATACTGGTTTGTTTCTTGCAACCGAGCACGCACGGGTTCCTTTGATCCCCACTGGATCTGCGTCTGTCTTCATGGAAATACATTTTGGGATCTGGTCTTTTTTATTGCAGCTTCAGACCGTGGTGGGTAATCGTGAGACAGCGGAGAAATTCGTTTTGCGGTTGCACATGTCGCGACGTCTCATCGAGGCGGCTGGCGTGGCGTCGGCTGTTGCCTTTCTGTGCAGCCAAGATGCCATGTACATAGATGGCGCCGACATACCCGTGGACTGCGGGAATTCCGCTATGGGTCCCGAGGGACTAGGCGACCACTGAAGGCAAACCCAGTCTAAT
>NMRA01000090.1:867499-881613 GCA_002633005.1 Phoronis australis
GGCAGGGCAGAGTATATTAGCCAGGAATTTGCCATGAATTTCACACCCCGGCCGAACCACCTAGCGTGAGAGATTCAAAGTGAAAAAAACAACAAAAAACATGTCAGACAAAAGACTGTGCTTGGCAGTTAACAAAAGAGCCAGATGTTATCACAAGCTCACGACCTTCTATATGTCTGGTAAGTTGCTGGGCGGGCCCAGTCATTCCGTGCCGCTTTCGGGCTCCAATGTATTGATGCTCCTTTGTTTGTAAAGCGCCCCTTTCGGAAATCTTCATGCTCTTCGGTGTTAGAAATAAGAATCAATAATATCCCGCATGGATTGAGTCACGTTAATTTCGTGCTTGTCAGCGGTTTCGTCAGGAATAATTAAGGACCCGTGTTTCAGCAGTGTTTCAAAACGACGCTATTCGTGATAGAGCAACGATGGGGAACCCATGTTTCGACCTTTAGACCACGAGACTGTGTATTTTATTTTGGCCTGTAACTAGTAACGAGCCAATGATTGAATGAATCAAACTCAAAAGTAAGATCATCGATATCGTAATGTCTAACACAGCTCTGTCAGGTTGTGCAGTAGGGCCTACCAATAATCAGTACCTCCGTTTAAACTGGTTGTAGAGATGGTGACCATCCCATTGGTCTTCCATTCGCCAGAGGCTTTTAGGAGAATTACGCTTCACAGTGATCGTCTAAGTCCTGTGCTGCATTGCCTTTGGGCATGGTAGCCTTGGTAGGCTTGGTACAAAGCTGTATACTAAGAATTTTGACCAGTGCTGTTTACTGTTGTAATGGTAAAACTAGAGGTAAGTAGGTGCCCAAAGCCCACCGTATCATCTAGAGCACTGAACGTAACTTACGGTGCGTAGGCACTACGTTTAAATGCCAAAAGGTGGTTGGCTGCGCCTACGTGCGCCTATGCCCCACTACAGCACTAATATTGACAGGTCTTCATACAGCTAGCTGGCTGGCTAGGGTCGAGGGAACGTTAGCCTAGGACAGGAAGCCTTTGATGTCATTAATTCTTTCCAACTCGAACAAATACTCCCGTAATCAAACTTTTATTTTGAATAATCTTGTTCAGTTGCCCAAATCTGCTCGTGCCAGGGGTATGACATCCACCTTCTGGATGCACAAGATCTGGTTGGAATGATTCTCAAATAGAGGACTGTCGTACCAATTTTGCACTCCCTTATGGGCATGAAAAATGACGGTATGTCATTTAGAGTTATCGCAACTGTTGGTACATAAAAATATGCTTTTAACTACCATTGTAGGTTGGGACAAAATGTGCAGTCCTTTAAGCATGGCATTGTGGTCCCCGGCTGTAAACCTGATTCTTATAATTTTACCATTCCAGGATTATCTTGGCAGCACAGGTGAACGATGTCTGAATTTGAACAGGTGCTTGACCAGCTGGGCTCCTTCGGCCCATACCAGATACGTGTCTTTGTTCTTGTCAGTCTGTTTGAGACGCCTGCAGCATGCGCCATGCTGTTGCCCATATTTGTTGGTGCTGCTCCTGAGTGGAATTGTCCGGAAATGGACCTAGCCAGCAATGTCACCGAATTATCTGACAACGGAACCGCTGGAAGTGTAACATATAATGTGACGAAAAACCAGTGTATGGCGGATGGAAGGCTGTGCGATGGTGTTGTGTACTCATCGCAGTTCACCTCAGTTGTTAGTGAAGTACGTGAATGAATGATGGTTTGTGGGAAAGTTGTAGCAAAAAGGGGGGGAGGGGGAAAGGAAANCAAGATTACAAAATAGTAAAAATAAAATGACTAGCGACGGTTCTAAAATCGCTCGAAACGTGGTGAATATTTTAATATGTTTTAGTATCGATGCTCGTAGTTTTATTTTTACTATTTTATATTTGTATCTGTCGGTGACTGTACGGCATCTCAGCATCTACTTGAATTATTTATTAACATAATTCAGTTTGGTTGGTTCTAGGTGCCCTTGTTATTAATGCTGAAAGCAGAAGCCTAGCTGATTTGGAGGCCCAAAAATCTGCTTCTCTAATCTGCGCTAAAATAATGTTAAGACTGTATTTAAGATGCTGGAAAATCTATGTATATTAGTGGAAGTGTTGAAAGTTCCTCGTTTCAGTATCTGAATAATGTCCTCCATGTGCAATATATCTGTATCAGAATGAGGCAACACTCGTCATTGAAAATTCATTCATGTCGACATGTTTCTACCATTTATATCTGTTCTACGCCTTTGTGTTGTTTTATCACAGAAAGTAGGTGGCTGAGGATTTTTTGTCTCCAGAAGTTGCTCTCCTTATTTATCTGGCGAATTTTATGAGACACAATCGAGTACTCACAATAAGTTGAATTTTTTTGACCAATTTTTTTCCTACATATGAGCACACCCCCAGAAATTGCTTTCGCGTTACATCTAGGTTCCCATTCACTTCCCTGCATGCATTCACTACTAAGACTGATCTCAGAGGAGTGTGCTTGATTGCCAGCCAGTAAAGCCAGGATTTGAACCTGTGTCTCCCAAAACGGGAGTCCAAAGCTGAAACCAGTGAGTCACACTGTCTCCTCCGTCAATGCTGAGGTCATTCTCAGAATGCTAGTTAGGTGTACTTGCAGTCACGTGATGAAATTTCTGACTTGGGCCCCGTAATACTTCATCATGAATTTCAGAAAGAGGGTACTGACCTACATCACAGTCCATGATCCTGTCGCCAATTTGCTAGTTAATAGACATGTTTTTTTCTGGTACGCCAAAGCATCCATTGTGTCTCATGAAATTCGCCTGATATTTGACTGCCCAGTGCCCAGTGGCACTAATTTGTCTCATTGTTACTGACTGCCATCTTCCAGTGGAATCTGGTCTGCTCCCAGTCTCACATCAGCGATCTCATCACTACTATTCAAATGCTTGGCGTGCTCATTGGAGCCTGCGTTGCTGGGCAACTCGCCGATCTGTTTGGCAGGAAGAAGATCCTCTTCATTTTCTACGCTGGCCTCCTCGTGGTGGAGCTGTCCTCTGCTTTCACATACGCTTGGCAGTTGTATGCGGTGGCCAGGTTCTTCATTGGTGGTCTGGTTGGGGGTTAGTAACGGCCTGTTTGCAGTATGTAATATATACAGTACTAGCCAAAAGTATTCAAACAAAATGATATGCAATTCCCCATCATGAGGGCTAGAACGGAAACCAAACTGATGGTTGTGACCAAGAATAAATGGGACAGTAAAGTTAGTAAGCTGGCTAAGCCATTCTGGAAGAAAATATTTGCTGCCCTAACAGTTATTATCAGCAATTTTGTGTTAACAGAATTAGCCATTATGATGGGAAAATGATATTTTGTCGGATTACTTTTGTCTTGTACTGTATGATGTAGTACAAATGTTAGTGGTGACATTTGAAAGGGAACATTACAGTGGATATCAATGCTAGTAGAATTTTCCCGGCCTGCGGGTTACATGCACATTGGACATACTGCTTATAATTCTTGATTGGCTATTTTTATGGCTAATATACATTTATTCAGTAACAAAGCCTCCGGCCCTTGTTACAATCAAATCATCAAAATACAACACAGGTAAGTGCTAAACACTAAAAGTACGCTTGAATGCGAAATGAACGTATTTACATGTTGACCATATATTAGGATTTTTTTGCTCCGTAGTCATGAGTCTCTTGAATTTTATAACATTTTAGCTTCATGCTGGCAAATACCGTTTCCTAAGGTCATCGTAGAATGGACAATCGGTAACGAAATGTCATTCTGACTGGACACACACTCCTAACGATAATGGGGTAATTTCGTGAAACTGAAAAACTTCATTAAGTGTACAGTACAAGTCAAAAATTGATCAGACAAAGTGACCCTGAATTTGCCATTGTGACGGCTGGGCAAAAATCGAGTTCATTGTCAAAGTAAACTTTCTTCTTGACCAAGAATGAAGAGTGTTAACAGGAGAGTTATTAGTGTGGCTAAGCTTTTCTGTAAATTGAATTTTGACACCCCAGTATTTCTTTTTCCAGTCTTTTTTGCTGTTAACAGTAATAGCCGTAATGGTGGGGAAAAGGTGTTTTGTCTAATTTCTTTTGTCTTGGGCTGTAAGTCTTTTAGTATGTCTATTCAACATGTTGTCATGCCATACCACCTTATTCACACAGTCGCCATGTTACAAAGAGCCTCCTTTTAGGTTTTAAAAAACAATGCATTCTGTGCTTAGTCACAGCACAAAATGTGATTTTTTTTACGTGCCTCGTTATAGTGTTATGTCTCAATTGTTGTTTTTAAGCCCATAGAGAGTCTCTTTTTAAAATGACTACTGCCTTAATTTCTCCTACACCTCTGCTGTTTATCTGCATCCTAGTTTGTATCGCAGCTTCTTTTTCAGGTTTGATGGTCGTTAACTTTGTGCTGCCCATTGAGTTTGTGACCCCCAAGTGGCGCACCCTGTGTGGATGTCTGGGATTCTGGGCCGTGGGCATAATGTTGATGGCGTTGCTAGGTTACCTGGTGCGCGATTGGCGCCATCTGACCATCGTGTGCAGTACAATTGGGATACCACTGTTGTTCACCTGGTGGTATGCCTTTTCACATTGTTTTTACCAGCAATTTTTACGGAATTATCAAAATTAGCCATCATGACATGAAACGGTATTTTGTCTGATTACTTTTGTCTTGTACTCTATGTATTTTATAAGTGTATTCTTGTATCTTATTGACTACAACATTCCTCTCGTGCTAGCAGTGGTGGCCCAGCGTGCATGTTTTGTATGCTTTTGTTTAGTTGGATATAAAAATATAATTGGCTGTCATGTGTAAAGAAATATGCCTAGCGGGCAACTTTTGAAATCTCGGTATTTCAGTTTTACGGTGTCGCATCTTTGCCATTCCTAACCGATTTTGTATCATATGCTATTTTTTCTTTGTATCCTGGCGTTAACAGTTTGGCTCATGATCTTAGTTTCTCAGTAATAACCATGGTTCCTAGGCCTGGTAAACTGTGTTCAGCAATTCATGCTGAACTCACAAGCCCAGGTCTCCAATTTACAAACACAGTTTATAAACTCTTAAAACATGGCTTATGCACCCTAAAACACAATTCTCCAACTCACAGTCTCATGCACAGTCTCACAAGCATGGCTCTCAAAGTCCGTGTACTCTGTGAACCCTGTGAGTCGGAACCTAATTTTGTTTTGTTTTAAATGTGAAAGCTGTGTTGTCTGGCTCCCTGTGTACTGTTTGCTTCAGACATGTAAGCTGTATTCAGGAGTGTAACGGTCATAATGTTGCTGTTTCTTGCCCCCTATTTGCCCCTATTTGCATGTAGAGTCTATATGTCCTGCATAATCTTGTGAGCATAATCAATGACAGTAAAATTCTTTAACAAGTAAGAAAAAACTGCATATTTCTACGTTTTTGTAGTAAATGCTTGAAACAAATTCTTCATGATGGCTATACCTCACAAAGATGTTGAACCAAGTTTTCTTCATTTTTGTCCATAGGTCTTAATGGAACAAATTTCTGCTGGTCAACCATTGTATGTCCTTAACTCTATAATTTGTACCGCCCATTCTTACTCACCTGTAGGTGGATCCCAGAGAGCCCTCGGTGGTTAGTACAACGAGAACAATTTAAGGATGCTGAAGATATCCTCGTCGAGATGGCTAACTTTAACAAGAAACCTGTGCCTGCATTTGATGGTCTAGAAACATATGCAAAGGTATTTCTACAGCATTACTTTGTTTATTTATCAACAAAGAAATTCTGTCAAAATGGATGAAAGATTGACGGATTGCCTCAACTTGATTTGTGAGCCCAATTTTTTACATTTTTATGCTAATATTGTATGTAGTGGAATTCAGTTTTAATTGTTATAACTTCAGTGCATTTGTAGTTTCAAAAGATTTACTAAAAAATAGTTGATAATTGGCAAAAATTGTCTTTAATGGCTTTTTTGTCGAGAATAAATGTCAGGAATTATACACTCTGTGTGAATGCTGTTGATAAGGACTATCTGAATGTCCAATTTGAGAGACTAGTATTACATCAGAAAAAAATATGAAAACTCTTGATTTATTTTGAGAGGCATTTTTTCGCATGGGAGAATTTTTAAAATTTTTGGGCCCATTGGTGTTATTTTCTTTGGCGAAAAATGTTTGCATTTATGTCAAGGCTGTGTGGGCCTTGCTTGAAATGATGACAGTGGTCACTTACAGGGCTCTGTAGTGGAAATTAAAGAAACTGGTTCTCTGTAACTTCCTAAAACCGCTCTGTGGTGGTGGCGTATTACAACTATTATTAAAATCTCTTGGTCTTTTTACACCGACGTCTAATCTATATACTACACTGTCACGACGTTTCGGTCGGTCTCTTCTCTGGCCATCATCAGGTGTTCCCGCGTTCTATTATGTGCGAGGCAGGATTTGAATCCATGACTTCTGAAACTACAGATGATTCGAGTCCAGCACCTTAACCACTACACCACTGAGTCATCCAACAGTTCAAGAATTTATTGCGTAGTGCCATAGTTTTCATTAACTTTGTGTGTGTGCACAAAGATGTTAAATGTTATCAAACTGAAAATTAGGAAAAACCTTCAAACTTATGCTAGTATAGACTTCTTGGTAATGTGTAAACCCGTGCTTTCTGGTAACTGTACAGCATTTGATGGGTGCTCCATGGGTGACTATATGAATTTCTTCCCATGTCCAAGTTCAGTTAATTTGTCTTCTCTCTCCAACATCTTTGTGTTATTCTGGTCTATTTTTACAATAATTCATATCGCCTAGTGAAACACAGTCACTGAAACCGTTACTTAATTTTGTCAGTACCCAGCTTTCTCTAGGTCACTGTCAGTGGCATACTATTTTACAGCGAGAAATAGAAAAGAGGCATCATGCTAATAAGTACAGCTACTGGCATTTGTTTGAATCATGGCAAGTTGCCAAAACATCGCTGATAGCCATGTTTGCCTGGTAAGTACGACACTCGTTTGAGTTCAGTAGGTGTAATTACAAATTCAAAATTCAATCAAATTTGAAAGTACAACTGAAAATTTCAATCATAAATATGTGAGCAGTACTAAGCTCACCTTGTGGAGACACTGTGGTAATCATTTTGTTATTAATAACTTACAATAATCTATAAGGTATTATACTTTGTTTACAGATCTTGGCATTTAGCCAAATATTTACAGAACTATAGACTTTAACACGGTAAAACTAAATATTTTGTGAAAGCAGAAAGATTGTCAAATTTTATTGTCGAATGGTTACTCAACCAATCTGCAATGAATTAGGTCACATCTTTTAGCAAAAAAGAAAGGTGCATTGATAGCAAAACAACTAGTACATGAATCAATAACATCAAATTTTATCTAATACAAATTTAAAGGTGACATCACAAAAACACTGTCACAGTTTAACAAAGTGTATTTTTGTTTACGTTTTATGCAGCTTAAGTTTTTTTGTGAAAATCAAATCTTTTATTTGATAGCACCTCATGCAAAAATGAGATAAGTGCACAAAGCATACCATCTGAAAGTTTCATAGGAATCCAATATTCCGTTTCTGAAATATGTTCCTAAGCGAGCCAAATTTGGACACTTTTCTAGGGTTCTGCGGGACCTTTATCTCTTTTTTTCGTTTCACCCTTAGGTTCACAAGCAGTGCTGTGTATTACGGCATCAATCTCAACGTGAAGAACCTTGCAGGTAATATCTACCTGAACGTGTTCTTGTCAGGTATCGTGGAGATACCTGTGCTTATTCTGGTGCTCTTTGTCAACAACAAGTGAGTACTTCCTATTTGTTGTGGTTACATCGGATTGATTACGGTTGCATATTGTAATGAACAATACAATGGAGCCCATACTGGATAATAGAATTATATATACCGGTTATTGTCATGAAATGTCACAAAATTGAAAATAACATGCACAATGTCATGTGTTATTGTCATATGTGTTATTGTCATATTTCTGGACATTTTCAATTCTCACCCGCTTATTAGCATATTTACTACCTGAATGTTTGCTTTTCCATCTAAAAATCGGCCCAATTCATCTTCAATTCAACTGCCGATTGGGAACTTGTCAGCGGAATAAAAATTGGCCGTTTGCTGTTTAGCTGTCTTACACTCAGACTCTCCACTTAGCATGAGCAGCCTATGAGAGTGGTTATGGTCAACGAAGAGTCAGAACGAACTGTCGTAATTGACACGGAAGCGGGGGTGGGTATAACATTAAGGGGGCTCCGCTGTATGACCTCATATCGATATTCGAAGCAATATGAAAATGTGACAATATTTTAACATCATGTATGCGTGGAAGTAAAGTACATTTGGTTATAACAAAACAATCTGGAGAATTGTGCATTTTCATTGGCCTCATGTTATACATTGGGAAATAAATATAATCATGGTAAACTATATATTAGCTGTCGACATTATTAGCCGAGGTTGGTGCGCCGAATAAGTATTTTCGCGAGGCTGAAGTTTTTACACGGCATGTTGAAGGTTCACCCACCCTGTTTGTCTATGCCAAATTCTTTACCATGCAGCTTCTGTGTCACACTATCATCATGCAATTAAGCTTTTGGATTATTGCACGGGCACAGTTATTGTCTATAGTTGTGACACAGTTATGGTATAGCCATATCAAGACGTATCTGGTGGCCTTTAATTTGTCATCAAGAGAAGACAGGATTGTTATTGTTTGAAAAGTACTGTTTAGCTCTTCAATATAAAACTTTCATAATTAAGAAGAATTCACACTAAATCGTCAGGAAACATGCTGCTCTGACATTTCACTTATTTTTGACGAGATAGTTCTACCAAACTACTCTCATGCCTCTATTGTGTGTCGTCTAAATTGACCTCTTTTCATGGACACGTCGAATTATCATGTCGTACGTTTCAGGATTGGCCGCCGGTGGACAGTGTTTATGTTAATGTTGACTACAGGTGTGTCGTGTTTAGCCATCCTTATCCTAGATCTTGCAGGTGAGTGACACTATTCTTTTCGTGTAGTTTTGTTTTAGTTTGTGAACAGTTAAAAGCCTAGTAGATATATTTCGCATGATCAGCCAGCCATGCCTACTTAGCACATGACCGTTAAGTGCTACCTCACATTTTTTAAGTGGCAACTATGCTTAGTGGTTGGGCAGAAATTGCTGTTAAATAAGGTGATAAGATTTTGTTACCATGTAAACATAGGTCTGCAATAAAATATCTTGGATGTGACATATTTTTACTAATCTGAACATGCTAATGAACCTCTAGATTTGCCCTTAGCTAGTTAGAAGACGCACCAAATGTTTACATGCTTACTTCACCGCTATGTCCAATTTCTGAACGTGGTGTCCTAGCTAAGGAATCTAAATTCGAGCTCTGGACGCCTTCTGGACGGAGGCCTGGAAATCGGCATATGACATGCTCTTAAATTCGTCATCATAATGTCATTTTCAACCCTCTGGCTACTGCTGTTGTAGTCCATGGGAACTCAACATTAAAATGCAGATTTCTCTTAAAATAACTAGAAAATGGCGAAAAGGCTTGGTTATGGATTTATGTCATCAGTTAGTAAATATTTTAGATTATTTTTAGACTTGGAATCTTTCAGTTCATGTTCAAGTTGGTAGGTTGGAATTTTCCTTTTTTAAGAGTATTTCCTCTTTTTTGGTTTCAATTTCCTCTTTTTTGATTTCAAATTCCTCTCATTTCGTTTTCAGTTTCCTCATTCTTGTCTTTTTTATCATTATTTTAACTTCATTCATGCAAAACCGTTTATTTCAGTTAAATTTTATAACACAAAACATACTTCTATCACACAAGCCTATTTATTTGTGGAACGATACTTCACCTTGAAAATTTTCCGCTTTTTTGCTATTGGCCATTCCAAGCCGGGATTCAGCTCTCAAGTGGTCTTAGTAGTTTCACAGTTGTCTGTTAATTGTAAATCATGTTTGCTAACTTGGTAAAGTAAGTGGTAAATCAATTGGAGGATCTCAGAAATAGGTACACTGTCATCTGTACTTGATTTCCTGTGATATTGAGTGCCACCATGCTACAGTGTATTCTAATTCTTCTACAAGTACGCGAAATACTTGCTACTCATACCACAGTTGTGAAATCCTAAACTTATTTCATGTAAAAGTATCTGTGCCAAAATTGTTAGTTTTTCGATTTTTCATGTTGTTCAGATTTGTCTTTGATGTGCTAACAATTTCGTTGCAAAAACTTTATTCAGCCATTAAGAAGTGGAAGCCAAAGTCAAAATATTTTGCTTAAGTCTTAAGTCACTGTTCCTGAAGCAGACCCCAGACTGACATCTGCATTTGAAAACTGTCGTAATATGCTGCACGTGAAAGAACAGCTGCTAAGGTTTGCATAGATACTGATGTCTTTTTAAATGACGCTCAGTCCTCTTATATGTGCAGGTAAATCGCCTGTCCATGGGACTCTGGTAATCATCTTTGCCCTCATTGGTAAGGCAGCCATTGCTGGAGGTTGGGCGGCAGCTCAGGTGTTGTCGGCGGAGGTTTTCCCCACCCTGGCCAGGTATGGGTTTGACATTAATTGGACAGAGGTCCCTGAGAACCCGTCTTGAACACTTGTGATTCCATCGCAACTGATCACATAGGAGCGATGGTGCATAGTGTTCATCTAACTGATGGGGACGCAACTTTATTTTTGAGCACAATAACTAAAAATGCTAAGCAGTAAAAGTCGCTCAAGCCAAAAGCGTGTGGCAGTCTTTCAGTTAACTTGGCCGGAAGTCTGTTGTACCGGTGCACTTGTTTACGAAGGTACTTGGCATGAAAATTTTGTCCTGGTTTGTGCAACTTTGAAAAAATGCAGTGGTGAATCGTGAAATCAGTAATTTTACAAGTATGCAATGTGATACGAACTTCCCTTCACCCTCTGTGAAATGAAAAATCTGGAAATTTAACTAAAACTTTGCAAAAAGGAAAAGGTATTCTATCTTTAAGTTGTGTAAATTTTCATTTTCGTATCAAATATAAAACAGTCATTGTCTTGTGAATTGTATTCATTGGTAGGTCGTGCATTCAGTTAAGTTTGGCAGCAGTCTTTATGTAATACCGATAATTAACCCATTCCAGGTCTACTTTCTGCACAAAAAAGAATCTTTTGACAATGAAGTTTTTCATGGAAATCCCCTGGTATGTTGAGGAAATTGAAAACACTGACTGTCAGTGGGACCCAGGATTGAAGCTCTGGCGTGATTCTTAAATTTGTTGCCAATTTTGACACAATTCTTGCTCTCATGAACTCAGAGTCAGCTGACTGTTCTCTTTCAGGAATGTTGGAATAGGCGCATGCTCAATGGCCGCTCGCGTTGGCGGAATGGTGGCGCCACAGTTGGTGTTCCTGGTGAGTTGCCATGTACGGTGTGAAGGCTTGTTTTACAAATATTGTCTGACTGATGAAACTGTCGAATGAGAGACTTTTAAATTGCAACGTGGTAACTGGTCATGTGGGACCATATACCAGCGACATCTACAGGACGAGGAGGCAGTTTATAACTTTTGTTTAAAACATCTCATCTGATGACACTCTAAAGACTAAGTGTCTTTTCACAAAGTCAATTGTCCCCCTTTGTTACTCGCTGCAAAGAAGTACCTGCTGATACAGCTGGGTGGTAGTATGAGTCACCGGTCTCATGTGATCAGCCCCATTGTTCCAGAAAGTCTCCCATTGTCCGCTGCCTCTACTCATTGAAATCCACATTGGATGTTAACCAAGTGTTGTCTGACTAAAGCTTTTTGGTTTCAATTCCCGGATATAATGCTAACTGCGGTTTCCAGGCTGAATTTTATAGTATTATATTTTTGTGTATTTCTTAAATTAAATGTTAACTGTTGAAAAAAATTCGCTCATGGTGTTTTTTGGCACTGGCACTCTTAACAGTTTTTGTGGACTAGTACAAACTTCTGACATCTGTGATCAAAACCAACCGAAGCCTGTGTTATTAAAGGTCAGAAGTCTGGTCATAGCTGAGATGGTCGCAACTTTAAATTTAATTTGTACACAGTCTATTGTCAGTGGTGGTCCAGAAATTAAACTTCAAGTCAATTATAACATTTCTGCTATTTTAAAAACTTAGCTTTGTATGAGCAGTAACGTGTCTAGGATCATCTAAGCTATGACTGTACTTACGGCCTTTCATGAAACTGGTCCATGAATATTAAAGTGATATCTGCCTTTATTTTTTGTGTGAACTTTCAGAAAGTTTTTACAAAAAAATATGGAAGCTCTTGCATGTGTAGGTCGAAATAGGTTCTTACATGGATCTATATTGACTCAGCCACCAGGTGGCTAGAACTGCTTGACCACTAGTTGGCTCACCAAAAACTGCCAAATAACACGTCAATTATATTTTGTAAGTCGGCCAAGAAGAAGTTTAGGACAGAACAGTTTCAAAACGAGTTTGGAAAATTTACTGCATTGAAAGCATCAGAAATGGACCAATGTAAGCAAGAGCATAGATGGCCGCTTGGTGCTCGATATTACATGATATTGTGACACTTACATGAGAGGTAACTCTGACCTGATATAATACATTCTAGTGTTGGCTTGTGAAGTAAACGAGTATCGGCTAAATGGTGATTAAACTTTCTTTTGCCAGAGTCAATTATCCAAGCCTCTCCCGTTCATCTGTTTTGGAACCTTCTGTTTGCTCTGTGCCATATCCATCCTGTTTGTTATGGAAACAAAAGAACTAGCTCTACCCGATTCATTCCGATCTCAATGGAAGCTGCGTGCTAACGATGAGGTTGCGAGGACTCCTGTTGCTGGCTCGTCTAGAAGCATTCCAGAGTCTGTTGAACTGTTGGATGCCAAAGACCAGTCAGTAATTAGTAGGTCATTCCAAACACAAGGTGGCGATGGAGCTGCAGAAGACACTCCTGTGGCTGAATCTTCATCCAACGCTCAGCTACTCCCAGTTGGCCTCGAATTGGAAGATGGTGTAGGAGTTTGAATTTGTGAGGCTGTCGACTTTACCTCTGCTCTTGTGAAATGTGCAGTAGACTTTCAAGTACAACGTATTCAGACAAAATGTCCGATAATTCCTCATTGGTGGATTCATTGCCAGAATAGCATTCCCTCATGATCATGAATGAAGGAGAACTAACAGAAAAGTTGGTAATGTGGCTCAGCCATTCTGTATTGTCGCTCTTGTAGTTATTATCAATAATTTTTGCTGTTAGCAGTCCTGATTGGAAAATGGCATTTTGTCTGATTACTTTTTACCTCGTGGTGTATTTAAGATATGGACAGGTGTACGCGTTGTTTTGGTTACAGTTAAGTTTGGTTACAACGAACAATTTAGAAACTTCGGTTCCTCGAGGCTTTTTTTACTTTTTCACTGTATCGTGAACTAGGAACCTCTTTCTCAAAAAGACTGTTGTCTTTTGTCCTTGGACTTTTGTCTAAAAAGCAGTCTATGGATGACTTAACCTGTTTCACGAATTTCTGTCTGCAACTTGAAGTGAAAAGGCAGAAATCTGTATTCTGCTCGAAAGAGACAAAACGTTTCGATAAACACAACATGCCAAAGAATAAAGTTTTAGCTATTTGTAGCTAGAGTTTTGCTACAAATTGTGTTAATAGTCTCTCTGAGAAACAGACCGCTCCCCTGACAGGTCACATAAAATTTTCCTTACGTTAGAAAAGGATCTCGCCACCATAAAAGCTTTAGTTATTAGTTCATAGGTATTTTGTCGAGTGAAACAGTCGTCTGGAGTACGGCCGCAGTAGAGTGGTTTTGGTCCCCTAACTCCGATATTATTCAGGACCACACGATGGTTCCCAAAATCGCATGAAAGAAGTTATTTTTTCAGTTTGAAACACTGTCCTCGCACGTGCTTGAAAGGTTCATTTAAAGTCACCGCATCCTTGAAATGTGGAAATAGGGTGCAACTCCATTGAAACAATGGTGACAAGTAAACACTTTCTAGTAAGACGTCCACAAAAAATTGTCATCGTCTTTTCTTTGAAATTGTTTTTGGCTAAATGAAACAAAATTCCTTGTTTTGGGTATAATTTTAATTGGCAACCTGGAGCCACCATTTGTGACACAATTTTAAGTGTGTGTGTGTGGGGGGGGGG
>NMRA01000090.1:881767-1002215 GCA_002633005.1 Phoronis australis
GGGTGGTTGGGAAGTGATTGGTTCTCTGGGCAACCAGTTGCTTGAAACGGTCTAAAATAGGGATGCAACTAAGCTCCCTAAATCATCAGTGCTTACATTTTTGACTTTATTTATTTACAAAAAGTATGTTTTTCTACCTCCTTACCTTTATAATTACAAGGCTAGCTCTTCATTTAGTTATGCCATAACAATGTGGAGGCTGATCTCATATTTCAATTAATGTTAATAGGGACCTAGTCCAGGAGTTAGGGACGTTGCATGAAAGTGCCCCTATTTATTTCCAGCAATAGTAAGAATTCAGAATAGAGTTTACTACTGTTGTGTACAAAAAAGTTAATATCCGGTTCAGTGATGAAGTTAAAATGGCATTAGAAAGTTCAATCAGTGTTTGCACAAGACGGCAAATGTGGTTTTTTCGAAACATGAAATAAGTCACTGGTTTCCCTTTGCTATCCGGAGACTCCGATTTTCGTGGGATTGAGAAAATGATCTTCAACTGTATTGTCTGTTTTATTTGTTTACTTATGATTGGGCTCGAAAACTGGGCTGCTTCATACCCAAATTGTACCTTTTAAGATAATATTCTTACCAATTGCCTTCATTTTGTAAAAATTTAGTTCGAGTTAATTGGCTTATCTTAAGATTTTGATGTTCAAGCCGTCAGACGTGTCTCTTGAATTCAGTTTTGTCTCAGTTACGTTTTACTTGTCACAATGCATTTCTCAAACTGTGTATCATGTACATGTATCATGTACATGTATGTACATGTACATACATGTAAGTTGTTTCCATTTAGCAATGTATGGACGATGAGCCCTACAGTTGGGCATTAAACTTTAAAGGGAGTATGCAATCATGGCAATCGCTTTATTACTTGTTGTTACGTACAGTGTAGGCTGAGGGTAATTTGTTTAAACTGTGAAAGAAATCTGTTTCGTTAGATCTGAAAACTGTCCTTGTGTCTGAAACTTGAAATTTGCTCAGATTTTGCAAGATGTCATTTATAAACATGACCTAGTTTTGTACTTATGTTCAACATGTAGCAGGTGGGAGTTGACCTGTCATATGTCAGTTTTAGAATATTGTTTTCTGTTGTTGCTCTTCACGTCATTCTCAGACATATATGTGGCTTGATTTTGTATGCGCCAATGTAGAGGACATTGCTTGTTAAATAATTTATACTCTCACCAGGACCACTTTATGTATAATTGGAGATTTGTAGGTTGAGGGGCTGCACATTGTTAATGCAAAGCAAGATTTGAATAAATTATGTTGCTCAAGTATGTGCGGAAATAAATTATCATTTTCCAACTGTGAACCGGTGCTTAGTTAATTTTGGTGTTGACATTTCACATAGGAATTTTAAATAGAAATGTATCCCACCCACAGCAAACAACTGGTCACCAATAACAAATATTTATTATACAGCCATATGAAATAACAACATTCTCTATATACAGCCAATACATATCTGCAAGCCAAGCAGAACCACTTACTAAATTTACAGGGTATGACCAAGCAACCTGTGGTCAAAGCCAGCAATCCAATCCTCATGATGACAGCACCTTCAAAAACCCTGACCTCCAGTGTTTCGGTGAGAAATCTGGTCTCCAGGACTAGAGTTGTTCCTGGGTATGGAGCACTTTCGACTGGGTGTGAATTGGTACTGCTTGTTCGGGTGATCACAGGTGCAGGACTAGGATTTAGGGATTGCAGCTGAAACCTAGAGGCGAAGGCATGGAATCGTTTACGCACCCTGTAGGTCAGAAGATTGGATTACAGTGTACAACATACCTTTCACTGGTTAAACAAAGCACATTTCAATGGACAACTGTTCAACACACCGCTGATCAGCAATATGATCAATAGTGTTACCCGAAATGCATGTTTATAACAGCAGGCGTTACAAAATGAACGAACACAGCAGTTCAGTCATGCATTCAAACAGTACAACAAATCATTGATTACTTCAGGAATTAAAACGAATAACAACTTTCCGACCAGTTTATAAACGATAATGCATTCTCCAGTCACCTAAATTACCATTCCAGCTATCTTTTAGTTCAAAGCAATGGTCATTATGATGGAGCAACTATACATATTAATCACATACTGATAAACAACCAATACTCAACATAAGTAAATAAATATTTTAATTAAAATGGTATGGCTTAAATCATATTTAGAGTTGGCTTTGCACAGCATGGCCTCATGCTAGCATCTTTGGCAATTTCTCAGTCAATAAAATCATCAAACGCCCAGCTACACGGAACTCCTTTCCGGAATGTTCGAGAAACGTCGTAACAACTTGAGGAAATGACTTGAGGGGACGACAACTTTTGACCCAGAACATGCCTTGAATATGATGCCATCATTGATCATTACAGTTCGCATTCGAGTTATTCAACACAGCTGGTTCCTCTCTTTCCTGTTTACTAGATCATTCTGGAAACTACCTCGGCATAACAGGGTTCTAAACAGACTACCTCGGCATAACAGGGTTCTAAACAGACAACAACACAGAAGTGGCATTTACCCCCTTCATGTCACACCACACATACGTTCAACAGAAACAGGACCCCGTAACTTAAGTCACCTGACACATGCATGTTAAGTGACGCATGTTGGCAAGTAAGTCGTTGAAGACAAGAGTGAAATGTTAAGAACTGTGTGAGAGTGGACGCTATGGCTTACAGAGAATTTTGAAATGTTTACAAATTTGGCATGCATTGATTTGTGGGAATCGAACTGAAATTGCTTGTGAACAAGTCGTGAAGTACAGGTAAAGACTGCGGACAGTGCTTGTCACTGTGCGCCATGGGGTCAATGTTCTCATCCTGACCCTGCACAGTGCGACCACTGGCATGCCATTGTAGTTCCAATCCGTCACGAACATTGCCTAAATTATGCAAGATAGGTTCGCAAATACAGTGCGAACAGGAATCTACTGAAATGGCACATTTTGCCACAACAAATATCGTGTCAAAACTCCGTGCTAAAGTCAGGGTGGATTTACATTTATCTACAACTATAGTACAAATACTATGGACTACATCACATCAATGAGCCCATCTTACTGCAATACTATTCACATTAATATTGTGAATACTCATTATACCTGGAGACAATCCCACTAATCATCAATAAACAAAGTGAAGCAACACATCGGGCCGGCAGGGATAGCAGTGCTACCAGTTGACTAGAAAGCAGCACCTCAAGCCAAAAGCTCGTCAGCATTACACAGCTAGGATAGTTCATTTCACCAATCGACCAAAATGTACAAGTCAACCGATGTCAACTATTATGTCGTTATACAATAACTGCAATGCCAATAATAATGAAGACACAATAGCCAATATATGTAGAGTGGGAGGGAATGTAGTGAGAGAGCACCTCGAATACCCATAGTTAGGTACTTCACTATACATCCTGCGAGCACCACCAGCACAAGGGGGGCATATATGCAATGGATTACGTCTATCATGAATCTTACTCACGCAGTCGGAGTGTGATCACTTCTGAAATGCGTGACGAGACATTCATTGCATTACTCAGAGGCACTGGTAAATTCATTGCATTACTCAGAGGCACTGGTAAAATTCAGGGGCATTGCTGTAACTCATCCCAACATATTAGGCATATCAACATATTCCTACAATCAAAGCATATTACAACCTTTGCCAGGTGTTTCAATATGCCAAACACCAACAACCCCATCTTGTGCTTCATCACAGAACTAGCCGGTTGAACTGACGGCCATACTAGTTTCAACTCACAAAAATACACCTGTCAATTCCTACCAATTGAGTTCAATCAGTACCTAAACTGGTTATTCCATACAACTAGCATCCAATGATAGCCAACTTTACAACCCAAAAATCACTTGCTATGAGACTAGGATGTCAGCACAAAACCAAAGTGGTCTAGCGCATTTGCATGTAGGTTAGACAGAACCAAGCAGCAGAGAGGTGACATCCTTAGGTACAACAATGAGCCATTGCCGTTAATACTTAGCAAAGTAATTATGTTTCGACAATTGCACCTTTGATATTTCAACTTATAACTTCTAATAGTTTTCAAAAAAAGATGATGTTTCTTTTTGTAAAAAAATTGGCCAAACGATGAACATAAACTTTCAATCAACTCTTCAGTCGGGCAATTTCAAGTTTTACTTGATCTTGTCTGGTTTCCTTCCCAAATTTCATAGAATGCCGTCACCTTTTTTGATAACTACTGACTCTTAACCTGGAAAGCTGGTGACCCTTGACCTTTAGCCTACTCAAACCCATATCACAGGGGTGGCGCAGCACTGAAAAAAGTGGGGGGACTACAGTCCCCTCAGCCCCCTGTGGTGCATTGCCTACAGACCAAGTGCGGCGTAGCACAGTGGGGGCTATAACCCCCAGCCCCCTATGGTGCGCCGCCCATGTATCAATGAGTCATGTCTGTACCTAAAGCCAACTCTTACATAGACAAGCTGGTGTCTAACTAAAGACGTGTAGTCCAATTCTCGGCCAAGCAATGAAATCAACACCATGATTTACATAAGAAACGGGATTACACTGTGTAGTCACTTGAACTTTACATCACTACTACCTACACTGATAATTCACAAAAAACGTTCCACAAGAAGTAACTATCCAACTTACGGTGAAATCTCACCAATTCCGGACAAAAATAATGACGAAAATTGTTCTTTTCTTGCATTTCAAAGCCATGTGAAATTGTTGCGAATGCCCACAATTTCACAGAACATCGTCTTATAGTACATAATGTAGCTATGGAATCAAATTGACTGAGCAAGCATGTATTTCATGCTATTTCTCTTTTACATCAATCAACATATATGAGTCCACTTGTCTGTCACATTATCTCCTAAATCCGAGAGATTCTACCGTAAATCTTGGCGCTAAGTTATTTTCAAGAAGTCAGTAATGAAAGTCCGATGATAGCAGAAAGTCTAATAGTCAGCACTGGCTCTTGGCTAATATCGGTTACCGGCAGCCATGTTCCGCACGGCACCCTGGGCTGCCGCCCCTGCCGCATTCTGAACGGCGTCATTTTTCATCACACCAGTAGCAAACTCCTGCTGTGCCTTCTGAAAGCTAGCACCAGTGCTACGGTATAACCGATGAACCTGTAAGGATCGGAATAAAAACATGAATTAACAATAAAACAATTTAAAATGATAGGATCTCCTATTATCCCAAACTCTCTGCATCAATTGTGACATCTCTTTCTAAAGCTTGAAAAATTGAATTAAGCAGTTTATCCATTCCCTTTCAAAGAACTGAGGCTTTTCTGTGTAATCCCCGAACTGTACGACAGGGTGGAAGGAATTTTTAAAAAGTATTCCTCAAGAACACATTCAGCAACCTAATGCACAGCCGTGTCCTTGCAGTTTCAACTGTTCTCATTTCACGCAAAATGGTCACCAAAATCGTAGCCAACTTTTCCAATCGTAGAGTCGTGGGGACTTCAACTAAAGAAAACTAAACATCAAAAACTTAGCAAATGAAGATAGTGTTATAAAAAGCTTCGATTGTTATGCACGGCGGTATCTCACTAAGTCATGCATAATCTTGATATTTTGTGCATTTCTCAGGCCTTTGCACAGCAGAACTAGGGTTACAGGAGGTGAGATCCAGAACATTTTGAGCAAAAGATTTGCTTAAAGTCTACATATTCCTTCGATGCATTCGTAGCTCACATCAATTTTTTGTAATTAATGTTTGATTATTTAGTCAAGTGCTGCTTTCCGATATATTGTTTCACAAGTCAACAAGATTTCTTTGGTGTCACCGGATGTTGACGAGCTGACAACTGTCCATAATACCTTTTAAAAACAAAAGCGGTACCATAGATGAAACCCAGCCATACAAGTAGAGATTATTCTATAGAGACTTACCTTTATCAATAACAGAATACTACCCACAGCACAAAGAGTAAACAAACTGGCTATAACCATCATCAATATTCCAACACCCAGGTTATACTTTGAAAGTGTAAACGCATTGATCCAACCGCTGAAAAAAAGTAGAAAATAAATAGAATTTTCCAATACAGCGTCGGCGTATTAAATGGTATTAATAACAAACACTTGGCTTTACCTGGAATTCGTTTGGTGATGACAAAAATTCAAAGTAAAGGTAATTCACACTAATCTTGTGATCATCAGACAAAATGATGGGGAATTCCCAGTCATGTCTTGTGCACAGGAAACAAATTTATCGTTAGAGTAGTCTTCCCTTGTGACCGAGAATGAAGGGAAATCAACAAAAAAGTTAGAAAGGTGGCACAGCCATTCTCCAGCAATATTTGCTGTTAACATATTAACCATCATAATAGGAAAACAGTATATTGTATGATTACATTTGCCTTGTAAACATTCTCTAAGTCCCGTCAGCCTGACATCTGTTGGCCACATAATGTGACTAATGAACACAAGTCATGTATACAGTTGCCTTGTTCTGTAGTTCTATATGTATGTCAGTATGATAACTATGCCGTCAAAAAAAGTTGCCTACTTACACTGTATAACCACTGATGCCGATACATTGCACGACGTTGCATATAAATTGAAAAAACATGACGAAGAAAAACGTGAAGAAGTTGACTGAGCTGTCGCTTCTGAAAATAGATCATAAGGTATCAACACACAATCGCTCACTAGAACATGACAAGTTAGAACATTAATTCATCGTGTGAAAGCCAATTTATAACACAGAGTTAAATATAATTTAAAACTTACAATGCAGTAAGTTTCGTCAAACTGTTTAAGCTAGAATGCCCAATTAATGTTCATTATGGAAACTTCATGAACAACAAGAGGATATAAGCACACAGTAAATTCAATGTGCATTTAAGCTAACGCATTTTAACATACCAGACTAAGGCACACAAACAGTACTTTCAGGGCTTGTAATGACCAATGATAAAAGAGAGGAAAATTTTCCAGGTGATATATCGTTTCATAAATGAATAGGCTGTGTCATAGGAATATCTTTTTACTGTAGTAAAATTTAACTGAAATCGAGGTTTTTGCATGAATTAAGTCAAAGAAATGATAAAAAGAGAGACCAAAAAGGAGGAAAATGAAAATCAAATCAGACGAAATCGAAATCAAAAAAGAGGAAAATCCTCTTGAAGAAGGGAAATTCAAAGCCCTGTACTTTTCAAAATAAACTGGACAATGTCAAATTGATGCGTCATTTTTCATGAAACAGATGCCTGGTATAAAAGGGAATTTTGTATACGGTCATTTCTCTAACACTTTGTATACGGTCGTTTCTCTAACAATTTGTACATGGTCGTTTCTCTAACACTTTGCATATGGTCGTTTCTCTAACACTTTGCATATGGTCGTTTCTCTAACACTTTGCATATGGTTGTTTCTCTAACACTTTGCATATGGTTGTTTCTCTAACACTTTGTATATGGTCATTTCTCTAACACTTTGCATATGGTCGTTTCTCTAACACTTTGCATATGGTTGTTTCTCTAACACTTTGTATATGGTCATTTCTCTAACACTTTGTACACTGATGTAAAATTTGTTTTTCCCGTGACAGCGTTGTTTTCAAACTGATAGTAAGAGACAAAACTTGCTGTACAAACGTATTAGAGACAAAATCAATAGTTCCAATTATTTAAGATAAAACATCCCTAACAACAACACAATACTGAGAGCAATGAGGGCCTCCGAAACAATGGCTTGGCCAAGTGAATTATATTACCCCAAGTGAATTATATTACACCAAGTAACAATTAAAGTCTCTGATGATGGATCTACTTCAAAGTACATAGTTACACAAAACCTGTATCAACATTGTTTATAAAAACAAATACATACAAGTGAGAAACTAAATGTCATTCCACGAGAGCATCTGATCAAAAGTTTGACTCTAGGTCACCGACTCGGATCTTGAAAACACATTTTGTGTACATACCGTACATTCCGGTGGGATATGATCAAAATGTTNTAATATTTGAAATTTTCGGGCCATTATTTTTAAATTAGAGCATCATTAATATTTCGGCCCAAAATTGAACATTTTTGCTTCTAAAAGATTCAGTTAGTGAAGTTTTAAAGAATCTTAAATGTTCATGTAGATACTGAACCTCTCCAACAGAAGACAGTCTTTGAATTATCAAAGGTGTTTTCATTAACCTTCGCTGGAGTGCCAAAATCCGGTAAATTTTGCCCAATTTTGTGTATTTGATTTTTAGCTATTTTTGAGGTGCTCTGGGGGACAGTTTGCGGGATGCTGGTGATTTCCAACATTTTTGATCAGTTGGCTGTCTGACTAAGAAAATAAAAAATAAAAATGGCTTTTTGTTTGTTTTCAAGCAACAGCCGATACAAAAGACATACCATCGCATATTTTACGGTGCCTGACTATGGGCAGTGTGTAGCTGTACCCTATAAACCTTATAGAGGGGCTTTTTTATTTTTGAAAATATGTTTCTATGGTGATCAAATCAATTGACATCAGATTTTAGATACTTCGACGACTGCTGGCTTCCTGATGACACTTTCTGTAGCTAGATATCTTTGGTGAAATTTCATGAAATTTGGCCAAAACGCTTCCATCGAGGAAACAATGGAGAACAAAAACGATGCTAGAGTGCAGCTTAGAAATGATGTTTCGATATTAATCAAAGTCATCCTCAGGTACAACAGTCAGAAAACAAAATATTGTAACAGAATATTGTATTAATATTGAAACATCATTCTCAAACATGAATGTGCCATACTAAGAAACTGCACAGCTCACTGCCTCACCTGAATGCTTTGTAGACGGGGCGATACCAACAGAGAAACGAACACGGCGTAAACAGAAGGAACCACAAGAATGCCAGTCCGAACGTGGCGCCACCATCTACTGTGGCAGCGGGATCCTGAGCGGCGATAAAGAAGGCCAGCGCGCCAATCAAGTTGAACAGCATTGTGATAGAGTAAACTACAAGAGAATGTGACAAATGAAGCCAATGGTGTGCACATTTTCTGTTGCCCCCTACTGGTGATCATGGTCCTTAACAATTCCGTTACAATTGTTTTCTGAAAATGCAATGATTTAACAAGAGAAAAGCAGAGCGTTGATATGCACCCATGTGCATCGCATGTAGCGCACATAAAATGATCATTATTTTTAATATTCCCAGTAAAGAGAGCAACAGAGAACAAAAAATGGCCTCTAGGAGTTGCATAGCAAGTAATTAACGCTCTCCTCAAACCAACACCCAGTCAGTTACCATGAAAAACTAAAAATGCCCCTAGGGTGCACAATGGTAGCTAGATATGTCCAAACGATGTCATCCGTTGTCGCGTTCACATAAAGTCAATTGCCAAATCTCTACAGTTCGTGCAGGGGTTTAGGAGAAAGCAGCTACGCATACAAAAAAGGAAAACTGCCACTAGGGGGCGGGTCACAGAGTAAACGTAATATTGTTGGTCACAAATCTTCCTCAGTCACGTCCGTCCCAGAAGAAGCACAAATACCACTTCTTAATGGCTTAGACAATATAGACACGGATGACAGAAACAGACTCAAAAGTAACAAAAAAACAGCCATTTGGAGGTGTACACTGGGTCAAATCCATCTGGTAAGGCATCATCACCACTCTAATAGTAATGTATATGCCAACTTTCACAAAAAATTCGTCACAGAACTCCAATGATACAGAAAAAAACGGATATAAACATTGTACCCAGTCATCAAAATTCATGGTGACTGTCATACAAATCCATTTCCCAAATTTAACACAGATCCTGAAGAGGGATTAAGAGATACAGCCAGGGAACAAAGAATCTACCACTGTGAGGTGCCACAGCAGTCGAAGCTATTCAAAAATTGTCATCTTATCTTTTTCCAGTACGGACACATATGCCACTTTTCATAACCATTGTTTGAGTGGTTTGGCGGATTGAGAGGTGGATGCCAAAAACAATTGAACATAATAAAAACACCATCCAGGTGGTGTGCACTAGAAGAAAACTAACTGAAAATGAGAAGATGTGATCACCTCTCCAAGAGGCAATAGCAGCAGTCTGGCCTGAATGAAAGTCATCGTTATATATTGTCAGTTTCAAACAAATATACTCCGCAAATTTAACAAAGATCCTGCTGAGGGATAAGAAGATACAGTCTTGGACGCAAAAAAACAAAACCAAACAAAGTTGTCTGAATTCCCTTGTTAGCCGTCATCTTCCCACTATGAACATTCATGCCAATTTTCGTAACCATCCTTAGAGTTATTTGGCTGACAGAAAGGCTGATACTTAAAGATTCAAAAGCTGTAAAATTGGCCACTTGGTGGTGCAAATTACATCAAATCCATCCGACAATGAGAAAGCGGTATCATCTCCCTAACAGATACCTATTTGCCAAAATTCATGAAAATCCGTTACACAAAACTCTGAAGATACAGTTCCAAACTCAAAAAATTAAAATCGTCACTAGGGGACACACTGGTAGCCGGGAATCGTCCAAAAATCGCTCATGCCTCTTAAGCCCGAAAGGAACATATCTGCAGCATTTCACGAACATTCACATTGTAGCAGTGGACACTGTATGGATGTCAGACGGAAGTACAGGGATGATGGCATTATGTGTCTAAATACAAATGTGTTGGCGCACAATAATGCATGTGGAAGGTGGGAGACTTCACTATGAATTGACACGATCAAAGACCAAGTCGGTTGTAACAAAAACAAGGAAACATGAGTCTCAAACAAACAGGCAAAGTATCGACAATTTTGTAACCTTTCGGGGGAAAGGGAGAGTGGATCAAGAAAAGCATAGTTTGTACACTCATGAAAACATACATAAATAAAAACGGCCTTTACAGCACGCAGTTTGTGAAAACCCAAGTGTAATTCAAGCGTACTTAAGTCAATCTTACTGGTTCATTTTAAAAAACAAATGGTAGCTCAGAATAAGAACAAAATTGATTCGAAAACAACTTCAAACACTTAAAATCTACTATTTACAGAAGTACATGGAAAATGACCTGCTGTAATTATTGAATTCAACCACAAAAGACAAAAAACAACTGACTTGAACCCACCCACTTTTTAAGTTTCAGTAGAACTAATTGGTTGGGCACATTAAAATTATGAGTGGTTCAACCGGACATACCTTAACAAAACTACTTTGAAAGAACACAACTGTCCCCTTCAACGGAATATGAGAGAATGGCTTTCCCCGGTTTTTCTCGCCTCTTCCATGTGGCTGTACCAGTGCGCCCTCTGTTGGTCGGTAATCGCAATGCTCTGCACCACGTTTTGAAAATGTTGCGCAATACAATTACTCATTAACATGGGCTGCGCCAGAACAGCGACACGGAAAACGCAGGAAGACACTCAGCTATTTCATCATAGTACATAGAAGTGAACAGATGTGTTCCCCACAATGTAAAGTTTTAGTAAGGTGCATCTGCTTGAACCATTCATAATTCAACGATATACATGGATTAAACGAATCATAATTTACGCCTGTCAGCTAATTTGTTGTGCTTACAAATCCAGTAGTAGTAGCATAACTTGACTGTCCTCTGGAACTCCAGCGGTATGTCGACAGCGAAGTCTTGGTAGAAGCACGGTCCCACGCAACAGAACTTGGGAAGGGGAGGGAAGTTGTCCTTACGCTCTGTACAGACAAAACACGAAAATTAGCGTGCACCTTCAGGACTTTGACAATCATGAACGAGTGACTTTCACAACCAAATGCTGTAATTATGTATGAGAAAGTGAAGAGAGAAATGTGAATGTCACAAAGGTGTATATCGCGATAATTGACCTTTTCAGGGACAGCATGTGTGCTCTGGGATAGGCAGATTGCATAACTTTCGAAGATCTGTAAATTGAGATGCACGATCAAAAATGTATCAGAAGGAGAAGACAATGTCGATTATGAACTGCAGTTGCACTCAAAATTATTTCAAGTAAGGAATAGATTAGATAACAGTCTGACAATCTAAAAATAAGAATGTAGTAATCTCACGATACATAAAAACGTCAATTTGGTCTTCTCCTGATCTGTACACAGCAACTCAACAAGTTTGTTTGGACCTCAAGAAAAAAACCCAAAGGAAACGGTCTCCAATGTAAAAACTGACAAATGAACTTGAATAGAGCATGCAACAATGACCAGACCACAAATGTGCAGCTTACGAAACGAACTATGACTCGTCATAAAGGGACTTCTACGACATTAAACGATTTCATCAGCCCAGAGCAGGCAAAGGTGAAGAAATATGAGTGCTCAAAATATACATCACAGCATTGAACTGTGCCCTGACGAACACAAAGGAATGTTTAAGGAAATGGACATTTAGTCAAATATCTTAAAAACAATAGAATTTAACTCGATAGAAGACCTATATATTTTGTAAGTTGATAGCCAGTGCAATTTGATTTTTTAATTCATAGCAAACTGCCATCAACTGGGCCACGTGTTCAGTGAAATTTAGCAAAGGAGGGACAAATATATTTTGTTTTACATAAATATTCAACAAAATCTCAAAAATGCTATAACAAGAATTTTCTAAATCATATCATTTACATTTCACTCAAGTTTCGAATTGCTTTGTAACAATCATATAAACATACTACTTTTATAGCTCCTCATGCATAAGTGGGAGATAACTCCTAACAGTGTTTGGAGCACAATGCGTGAAGGATCATTGTATCAGAAGCTTTCATCTTATGAATTTGATCCTTAATTAGCCAAAGTTGGACAGTTTTCTGGGTCCTACTTAACCTTATAACCATAGGTCAGCCACTGAAAAGGTCATCAGGATGCATACCTCCCAGCCATATGAAGATTTGTCATTGCCTAACACGCATCTTAACTGATCCAGTCACGCTAGTGACACCTACAGTCTTTTGTACACGGTCACAAGAGACTGGAGAAAGGGTCAATTTTTGACATATCCAGTGGGCATTATCATGCAAGACAATAATACACTGACTTTCACCAAGGTAAACATGTACAGTATAAGCCAAAACTATTCAGACATAATGACCGGGAATCCCGTCATGACTGCAGGGCTGAAGTTGAATTCATGATAAGAACAGTCTTCCCATATGACCGATAACAAGGGGATATTGGCAGAAAGGTTAGTGAGGTGTGTACGCCATTCTGCAATTAGAATTTTGATGCTCTTATAGATATTACCAGTCATTTTTACCGTTAACAAAATTATCCCTCAAGGCGAAAAACAGTATTTTGTCAGATTTCTTTTGTCTTGTACTTTACGTTCACTACGTGAGATTCAGAAGAAAGGGGTGTGTTTCACTTTTGTCTCTTGATCAGACTTTTAAAAAGTTATGGAGAGATTTGACAAGACGTCAAGAGAATCTTGCAACACAAAAAGGAATGACAAAATTCATTTTTACGTAACAACACCATGCTTTGCTGCCATACACAAGAGCGTAGAAATCCAAAGCGTCATTCAGTTTTACCAAAACTAAAGTGATCCCGAGCAATGACTGAAAGTACTAATCGGGAACAGCAATCATGAACAGTGTCCGCAAGCTCAATATGCGCACTCTTTTACAAAATGACACGAGGAGTAATAAAACTTATGAACTGATGTGTGTAAATATCATCCTATTCAGTAAAGCGTGGAATATGTTGCAAGTAGGTCATCCCGTTCAATACGCCATCTTCTTGATCACATCACGTGACCTAATGAATATAAGTCCGAAAAGATTTCTGCCCCCTGATTTCTTTTCGGACTTATATTCATTAGGTCACGTGATGTAATCAAGAAGATGGCGGATTGAATGGGATGAACTACTTGCAACTTATGAACTGATGTGGGTATTTACAGTTTTGTTATGTGGTGGTATGGTGGTGGCACGGTGGTGGCACGGTGGTGGTACGGTGGTGGCACTGTCATGACCTCATGAAGACATTCACACAACAAGTGCTTTTGATTTAAGAAAAGCACTTGTTGCATATATACAAACCAGAAGAAGTGAATCAAGTGGAAAGCCACTGAAAAACTTCTAAGTATGGCAGTGTGCTCATGATAGTCGAAGCACTTCATTCAAACAAAAAGTTCCCGCATTGATTATCGACAGAACCACTCAAGTAAAGTTTTTTCAAAATTGAAGTAACAGCTTAAAACCTAGAAAAAATCCAGTTTTTTTGTCATATAAACACATGTGGGAAATGAAAGCTTCTTTAGACACTTGCCCTTGCTCAGTGTGGTTTAAGAGTTAAGAATCATGGTCAGAAAAATCACAAATCGCTTCACTAAACCTACTTGCCAGGCGTGTTTCTCAAACCAAAGCAGGTACAAAATAAGGTCAGAAAAACAAATTAATAACATGCTCAGTATGAGTCTCATGGTGATGTATGGGACACAGAGGCAGAAGAACAGAAACCATACAAACTGGCCCAACACCCTCCAAACCCGTAACCCATTATTTTGCAGATACGTGTCAGCACTTACCCACAGATTGGAAGATCAGACTGCCTAACACAACAATGTTAAGGATAGAACATCAGAGGCCTAAGATAGCAATGTTCAAGTATTTGACCCTTTCACGAACAAGGCAGAGAAATAGTCTACAGTGCACGCCGAAATAATCAGACAAAATATCATTAACCTGTCATGACGACTAATTTGTTTACATCAAAAATGCCTCACAACAACTCATCACAGCCACAAAATCCCATATTAGGCCAAATCGTTGGCAGACAAAAGAAATTCAATTTTCTATTTTTTCGTAAAAGATATGCAGCATCGAATAAATGCTCAAGTTTTGTGCCAACCGCAAATATTTTGAAAAATTGTTACGCATTTACAATATTAAACGACCTTGAAAATGAACAAAATGGCTGCTACAGGGAACGATGAGATAAATCCAGAAAACACGTATTGCACTTGTCACTAAGTTTCTATGTTTTCCCCGACAATTTAGCAAAAAAGTACTTATGGATTTCAGAAAGGTTCATGAAATATGTCAAAAATTCATAAACTTTGTAACGGGAAAGGCCAACAACAGACAAAAATAAGAATGAAACATTTGAATAAAATTAAATGAGATTTCTGGTCTTTCAAATTAAGTCTTACCGTAAACATTTGGGTTAACGCCCATGTTCACTTAACTGCCCATCCCCAACTTTAGGTGGATTTTCGATTTAAGCGCCCACTGCTCCGTTAATCGCCCCCCCCCCTATGATTTTTGAAGACCAGTTAAGCGCCCACCTGTCGGTTAAGCGCCCATCCCCGACTTATAAAGATTGAAGATTTAGCGTGCTAAGGAAGCACGCGATTACATAGCTGAAGATCGACAACGACAATGAGTGCAACGACGGCCTCCGAGAGAGCGGTTTGACAATGTGAATTGTAAAACAAGTAACGAATTATTGTCCCGGGTCATGGACTTACTTTAAAATACAACACTTGTCATGTTACTTTCTTCCGATGTTCAAAAAGTTTGAGAACCCAACCGGCTTCAATACCTATGCTTTCTGCGATGTTGTCTAACGCTTAGTTTCCTTCTGCACTGCATGTGATAAAACATATATTCAAAAAAAAAATCAGGCCAGAGAATTGATAGTGCTTTTTCCAACCAATTTGCTTTAGGTGGGAGGCTCTTGTATTTTGAATAATTCCCATAACTCACGGAAAGATGTCAAATTCTCTTTATGTTGATGAATGCAATTGCCGTATTATAGAGGATGTGTGGCGACCGAATGGACAGTGTGCCTGACTGAGTTAACGAGTTGTTGCCTTTTGATTTTTGAATTCAAAGACTGGCAATATGTTACTGGATGTTTGTGTATCATCTTTAGTAATAAAAAAACTGCTAGTCAAATTTAGTTAGTTGTTGCATCTCTCTCAAATACCAGCGTTAGCAGATTTCACTAATGTCACAGGCGGTTCTTTATAATACGATTTATTGCGACAGCCTCCGCCTAGGCGACTGGGTGACTTATCGGTTCCACCTACATTTTTAGCCATCCCAAATAATTTTGTTTCTACATTGGCCAGATTCAATCTGAATGAAATTCTTACCATTCGAGTCTGAAAAAACTAGACTGACTGCCGGCGATAGAGGAGGTGCACGCAACTGGAGCTAAGGGCATAGAATCTCGGGCTTGGGGAACGTTGAGGCGGGAAATATGGGAACAGACAGTTTAGGGAACATCAGAACAGAAGAATATCGTAAAGCACTGGGTCTTTTATAACAACAGTTTATAAGTACACAGTCACACCGGTATATTCTTTTACATAGGACTGTCGCTGTTCTCTTTTGATGTGCGACCTTGAAGTCGGGTGCACACGCGTAAGTTCCACCACTCTAGAGTGCATGTTAAATTGACATCAAGACACGTGACAGATGACTACTACAAACGCGCGTGCTGAATCCCGCCGCTGTCTTTGCCATAAAAACGAGATGCATATTGAAAGAGGTCGTTATATTACTTGACGGCATTTCCAAGTCACGACTGTCAGCCAGAACACTGTGCCCAAACAGCGGGATCGACCAATGCCGCAGTTCGATATTGTATAATAGGATAATCTGGACATCTTGCATGTAAAATAAATGTATTTTTCCACCACAAAGTTTCATTAGTTGATCGTTTAAGAATGAATAGAAACTTCGCTGTTTTGTGACGTTTTATCACATGTTTATGGCGTATTTCGAAAGTTTCTTCGGTGTATCCGAAAAATTGCAAAAGTAGCCAAAACGTTAGCCACTAAAACGCGTCAGAATTTCTCAATTATATGTTCAAGTGACATATTTAGAAGTCAATCAAAGGACTGTTTGTTCTCTACAACAGTTCAGCTCAATTTGGCAACAACCAAATAACGGCCGGATTCACAAGAATTGCGTTATGTTTGCCAGGTATCTACTTTCCACCAAAATATCGGCTCATGCACATTGGAAGTTCAAGGTCGCACATTGAGACTAGATACAAGATGACCAATGAGACAAGCAGTTCATTATATATGCCGAGCTTGGAGTCCTGGAGGCAATAACACTGACTTGGTAAATGTTTATTGACGACTGGGTCATGTCCCGCTTACTCCCGATTCTTGTCTGTGCGTAGCATGTTTCACATAACGGGAAGTGAGCAGTGCTATGCGGTCGAAATAAAAGAGCTAGCCACAGAACTATGCGTTGAAAATGTCACTGAGTCTCGAACATAAACATCACAATCACAAAAAACACCTGAATTAGTTTTTCAAAATTTTATACAACTAATTTTAAAACTGCTCTCTGAATTGGAAGTTGACAGCTAGCACTAACTAATGAGCTGTAAAAATTTGATGTCTGTCCTGACATCTACAACACAAGAAGTTTACACACGCGCACTTCTGAAGGCGTCACTGCGTGAGAAGTGGAGTGCTATGTGGTCAATGATCATCTGCGCACTGCACTAGCTCTAGCAAAGTAACAAGACCAGAGGACAGCACGGGGATATTACTGAGCAATTTTGTAAATTTAATTGTGAATGACTAATCTGAGGGTAACAGATCCTTTGTTGGGATCGTCCGCTGAGATGACATTTTTACAGTCATTTGGCAGCATGACGACAAAGCTCTTTGAAAATTGCTACGCGTTCCGAGTACGTGCGCATGAGGGGACTCGGCCCACGCAGTAAGATTAACCACCCAGGGTGGTTGTCTGTCGTAATAAGTGCCCATGTTCGGTTAACCGCCCACCGACGATTTCTGGAAATTTCACGTTTAAGCACCCATATCTAGTTAACCGCCCACCCCAAAAATTTTTGGGATCCTCAATTTAACTGCCCAGGGTGTTAACCCAAACGTTTACGGTAATTTGAAAACTGGTTAAAACAAGACTACTACACGTTGAATGCAAAGGTTGGCCACTGGATTGTACAGGACAACGAACAATGCATGCCATGACTAATCGGACAAAATACCACATCCCGCCATAATGGGTAATTCCAATAATATAAAAAATAGTCGCAGAGGCGGCCTGGTGAGACAATTGCACTGATCACCTGGGAACCATTTTTGTCCTCATAAATACATAGTTGAGGACCTGGAGACCCGACTCGAGGATTTAGCAGTGTGTCCTCGTAGGATTCGAACCCATGACCTTGAGTGAAGGCAGCAGACACATCTCCCATTAGGCCACACTGCCTCCTCTACAGGTCATTGTAGGTTCTGCCATGGTCACTCTCACTTGCATTCAGCCATCGTCTGTAAAAATGTGCTGCTGGCACTCAGCTGTCATGATACCATAATTCCGGGTCATTTTTGCCAATTATCCTTGGCGTGTACTGTATGACCAACTAAAAGTTTCTTCTAGAACAAGCTGCATGCAGAACCACGGTTCAACGAACAATGTTAAGAAAAATTTAAAATATCTCTAGGGGTAGTGTCCAACCTCCTCAACTTTCAACATAAAACTTTCCACCTGTCGGGCAGGTACCTCTGGTCGACCACTTGGAACTTCACTACACCAAGTATCATGACAGTAAAACTTACTGAGACACATCAAAGAAGAAACTCATAACACCACACGCTTAATTGGACCGACTTCTTGCAACGGACAACTGATATAAGCTGTATTCAGATCACCACAAGCCCAAGCAAAAGTTGCTCAGGAACAAGATGATAAAGGGCAAATGACAATTCGCATAAATATTAAGTAGACGGATGGCCAAAGCTGACACCATTCCACCTTTACAATACTAACCTCTGAACTCTGCTGCTCTCATTTCCTGTTCTTTTCTCTGCAGCTCAGCAGCCTTGCGTTCCAGTTCCTAGTAATGACAACAACAAACCAAGTAACGAAAGCACTCCAGAGAGCAAAACTGAATGAAAAGACATTCACAATCACAATGAAAACGAGAGTGATAGCAAGGCAGGAAGGGAGGTGATGAGAAAGTCAACGATGACTGTGGCGATGATGACACAAACTTGAGAAAAAAAAACAGCAGGAACCCATGAATTCAGTACTTTCAATTGGGACTTAAATGCCAGATTTTAAGATAACTGTTGTTGTTTCTATTTGGACCCGATCTTCATTGGACCTATGAAACTGTATTAAGTGACCTTGCATACATACACCTTGACGGCGATACTTCAGACCTTGAGAAAAGCAGCAGGTCTCAAATAGAAACATGATACTGAACAGTGCAAGAATCTTAGAAGACGTGATCACAAAATATGAAACACCAGTACTGAACAGGCAAGACCCAGCACTGAACACGCAAGACCCAGCACTGACAGGCAAGACCCAGCACTGAACAGGCAAGACCCAGCACCGAACAGGCAAGACCCAGCAATGAACAGGCAAGACCCAGGGCAATTTCATAAATAACATGTGCTTTTATTTCTTTATCTTTGCCCATGACAACGAGCAATCATCTTTAAAAAAAACTGAAATAAAAAAACCCAAATGTGACTGCATGTGTTATGTGTCTATGTCTAAGATCAGACACTTGCCCAGTCAAAAGGTTTTATTATGGGAACTCAAAATTATAGTGCAATAAATTACTCATTGTCTCCCGAAGTCATGCTAAAAACAAAATACAATGCAAGCTTACATACAAGGGGACCAGTTTGACTGTTTCAACCAACTACAATCAGTTTTCTTCAGCGACTGAGGCCTCCGCGGCACTTGTGTTCTTAATAGAAGTAACTGAGCTTGCAAACAATTTTAACAAAGTGAAGATTTTATATAATACATCTTGCCAGATTATCACCAAATTCTAAACGCTGATTATGACAGAAAGACAACTAAATTTTCAAAACTTTGTATCCTTGATCCTACTGACCTCTTGTCGCCTCTGTAAATCGTCTGTGTTGATCGCAGGCTGTGCCGCTGATGAGGTGTAGGCAGGTGGCGCTTCTGTGGGCTGCATGACGGCCGGCTGTGAAGGTTCGTTGGGCCGTGGGGGCGGCGGCAACCGCACCTGCTGCTGTGGGGTCGGCTGAGCCTGAACACGTGACATGACATTATATGGTCAGTCGCATAACAAGGTGAGGGGCAAAGATGGAAATAAAAAGTTAAGTGTGTTTCAAAAACACTCATTAAAAGTCGCATAATGTACCGAGAATCACCTTTTGAAACACCCTGTACTTCTCAACAAATCTGTCTCCAATCACTGATGACGCACATTCAAAATGAACTTTTAAAAGTAAATGATTAATAAAACACGTGTATGTGCAGTATTTTTTTTTTTAAATCATGTTAGCTTTAAAAATAAAATACATCAGAAGGAGAGAACTTTTCTGTAAAATTTCTCTCAACAATAGATTCAAGAATATACATTTAATTCGTTTTTAGCATAGCTTGCAACGAATTACTGTCATCAACCAACATTAGCAAACTTTTAAGAATTACAGCAAATGCAGATCTTTGAAACAGAAATGCAAATTGGCAATAGGCGAGTTCATTATAGTTACTAACAGGCACTTTGTTGGACTCTTCAAATGGGTTGTAGTCATTGAGATTTTGTTGACCTCTGCCAGTCGCTTGTTGTACCGAAGGGTCCTGAAACAATTGTTCAAATTGGATTGATACAGGAGTGTCTAAATCTTGAGAAACACACACAAAATTCATCAAGTTAAACTGGTGCTTTACACATAAAATTCACCAAATTATACCAATGTTTTATATTTACCAAGCTATACCGATGCTTTACACATAAAATTCACCAAGCTATAACGATGCTTTACACATAAAGTTCACCAAGCTATAACAGTGCTTGACAAGTATTAAATTCACCAAGTTACACAGATGCTTTAGGTATATAATTCTACTGCTAACTTGTTCCTTACTCATATTAGAGACAATTCCAGAGTTTGAGAAGAACTGAATAGAACTGTTATTGTTTAAGATTAGACTAGTTATGTTAGCTAACCACCGTGTGTCACTTTATGCGACCAATTTCCGGTTCTTCCATAGCCTGAAAATTCCTCCTCATAAGTAAGCAGTCTGGGATCAACAAAATAAGGATGAGTGAACTAAATCAAAAACTTTTCTAAGGCGCGTTTATAGCTGCTTCAAGTATTTACTTGGCGAAATGAAATTTCTCCAAGTCTGTTGCTTTGTTGTAAAACATCATTGCTTGTTTGTTCGATGCTGTTTGTTTCTTTGTTAATGCTACAGGTGGCATTTTGTAAACTTTTTGTTCATTAAACTATGTAGGACTAAAGCATTTTGTCAGTACATTTCAGTCAAATGCAATGTAAGACACCCCTGCAACTCTCATCTGAAACCAGATCAAAATACCCAAAAGTGCAGTTTTACAAAGTGAAGTGGGATTACCATACTCAATCTTTGAGTGTTTGTCTACAAGTTTATCACACTCAAGAAGGATACTAAGTCAAGAAGTAAACATTAGGCTGATACATGATGCTGCCTTCCTATCCCTAATATCCTCAATAGCTAACCAAACGCTCAGCAAATATCAATCAGTGCACACTTCCACCAGCCTACACATATGAATTGCAAGTACACAAGAACCAGACCCGTCTAGCAAGTCTGAAAAAGGCAGGTGACCAACTTGACTGTTACTTCATGACTCATTCATAATCCTCATTAAGCAAAGTACCCACAACTAAGTGTTTCCCATGAAAAAAAGTACTTGGCATTGTAGGCATGATGAGCCTGACCTGGCTTAGTATTAGTGGGACATCAAAAGAGGTTGACCTAAGAAAGCAGGTCATGTACACCAACTTGTGCACTTCAATCTGGTGAATTCACCACAATGGTCAATCAAAGATGCACTCAGGTGAACGGTGATGAAAGACTGTGATTACTGTAGCAGTGCTAATTTATCATGTCCACTGGGCTCTATAAACAGTTTGTTTTAGTACAACTAGCCACCTACTATCCTATCTCAGTGTTCGGACAACCGTAGATGAAAATGTGCGCTCGAAAATACAAGTGGCAGCATTATTGGCAAAATAGGAAGTCACATTTTCAGGATGTTAAGCAGTGCTGACCATCACATAGTATTATGGGATGGGCAACCCCAGCTTCTCACGACCTTCACCAGACTCAAAATTCAGAGAGTAAATTCCATTCACTTCCTGATTAATAGCACTTTCATACTGACTTAACTCCGTTCTGAGCAAAGTGTCGACAGAAGATACAAAAATAACTGAAGTGTTCATAATGGCTTCAGTAGTTAATGGAAATGAAAGTAAATGGTAAGTGACACTGTTGTCATCGAAGTAATCACAAGGTAGCGCTGATGTATCACGTGCATGATAATGTGACAATTCGGGAACATTTACATGTGCTGATTGAAAAACCAATTTCTAATTGGATTGCTGATTAAGCAAAACATAAGCAACAATTAGCGATGACACTGCCCTTTAATTTTTGACGATAAAAGTGGCCCCTAGCAATAAGTTTGATGGGACCGAAGTTGACAGTTCATACTGCACCGCAGCATTGACGCTCCCCTGTTAAATCCACCTGTTTACTGCAAAGTTAAGCAGCACTGTTAACTTGGATCCAGGAACGCAACTACCCCAAAACATCGACACATCGACGTTAGTATGAAAGGCACTTTAAACTCTACCAAGCACCACCATAAATTGTGTGCTTGTGACATGACCCACATGCCAATTAAAATCTCATCAATTTCGGACAAATACAATTGTCGAAATTAACTTTATTTACATTTTCAATGGCTTTTGAGTTAAAATTGTTGCAAATGTTGCCAATTTCTCAAAATGTAGAAGTCCTGGTATTTACCTGGACCTTTAAAAAGATAAAATATTTAATCGTTGCTACAGATCCTTCGTGAAAAAATGACAAAAAAACAACATTTCACTAGTCCACCAGTGTATCCTAAATTTGTGTAATTTTACTGCAGTGTAGCTTAGGATGAACACAAAAAGAACTGAATTTGAAAAATCTGACTCCGATACACTGAAAACAGCACTCATTGTGTACTCTTAAGTAATAAGAGACGGTGTTTGCATAGATGTGCAGTTACAAGACACAGCCCATTTGTGTTTCGAAGCCCGTGACAACAGCAACCTGGCCACCCAAAAATTAAAATTTAAAAACACACCCCTTATGAAAATGAAGCAGAGCCCTATGAATAGATTGACAATTTACATCAATCAGCTGTGCACTTCAAAGGCACAGGTGCCCTTAGGCTTGACAATACTAATTAACATTATGCAGGTGGGAGTCACCTAAAAGGTTATTTATACACGTTCTGCAACTTACTGCAGCTACCACAGCTCATCAATTTCAGTGACAGAACGGCCCGACTGAAATTTCCGGAAAAGACTTAGCGGTGCTCACCCGAAAATCCCATCGTGACAATGTTCATTTTTTAGAAATTGAGGCACTCACAACAAAGCTGGAAACCATTGAAAGTGCACAATAAAAAATGGCCAATTTTGACAAAAGACAAGACCTTGCTGAGATAGACTAGATGGGTTTTCCTTATATGTCCATAAGCCAGATGATATCCTGTGTACATAACCATTCCACACACGGAGTGTTGTTGGAGAGTCTGGCAATGGCTTAAGAATCAGCTCAGCAAGCCAAGCTCAAAACAGGTCGAAGACACACACACACACACACAAGAGCTCTAAATATTGATTTTGTGTTTAAATTGTTAGTGACTCACTGGCTAGATGGAAAAGCTGATAGCCGAGGACACCGAGGCTGAGTAAAACACAGACAAATTCAAAATGCAAGCATTACAATTTCGGAGTGAGATTGTCAATTGTACCATAACCGCCTTCAAAAATTTGTCTTGCTCAATAAAGTTGATTGTTAATAATAAAATGTAGACCTTGAGCCATCCAGGTATGTTCATGACATTAAAGTTAAACTAGGTTTGCTGGAATATCTTTTTGGTTTCCTAGATGTTTGGAGACCTCTCGTCTCCCTCGATAGGATGTTGACAGTTTCGAGACCCAACGCCACCAAAATCTCCATGACTCATCACTGTTTTGAGATCCTACGTGACCAGAATCTCTGCGACTCCATCACAGTCAACATCCCATCGAAGGAGAGGAGATATCTAGGAAATCAAAAAGGTAACAAAGCAGACCAGTTTTAACTTTAATATCACGGTTGATTTATGATGCTCAGGTTTTGTTTCAACATACTGTCAGTGATAGATAATTGTGGTGATTATTGCCTGTAAACACACTAATTATAAATTGGGCATGCAACTTTCAACCCCAGCATATATTTTCGGATGGGCTTTAAAGTACAGAATAAAGTTATGTTTTTCTCCCACATGGTTGCGTACATGTCATAACAAATCAGAATTGGCTTCACTTTATTGTAAGTTTTTAATATATCAATACCACCAAAACAAATTTCAGAATTTTTTTTCAGCGAAGCCGTCATCATCTCCCCAACGATGTTGCAAAAAAAATGAGCACATGGCGCATGAGCGTGTCACGAATTTACTGCTTACTAAGCCATGACAAACTTTTCTTTGTTATAAAAGCAGGGCTCTCTCTCACCTGAAGAGTAAGGCGCATGTACCCTCGAAAAGGGTGATTTTAGCAGCACTTTTAATAAGAGGGTAATTTTTGCATTATTTTCTACCTAGAGTGAAATTCTTGAGATGCTTATTTACTGCATAGCTTTTTAATTTTATACTTTCACAAATACGCAGGTATCAATTTGAAGTTAAACGATAAAAACGCGATGTTTTTCCATTGTCACACTGGTTGGCTCATGAAGCCAACACCAAGACAATGGTTCATTTTTGCACAAGCACAGAAAAACACAGTTGTAAGGAACATCCATCGAGGAAAAAAATTTCAAAACTAGCTACTAAATATGCCAGTACCTTAATGTGAGTGAAGGAATGTTTGTAAGGAACAGGCCCCCATCTTGTGCCACAGAGCCCACTCAATACTGGCACAATAAAGGCAAAAGCTAAACAACGTTTTTTTCTCACAACAATATATATAGTGTCACACATCCTTTCAGTCCTTCTTCCACCTCAGTGAATAGACAAGAAGAGCAATGCTTAACTGTTCTTCTGATGGAGTTGTTGACCGCAGAGAACGATCCAGCTTAAACGTGGTCTGTTTGAGACAACTTCTGAGTGGAATGCATAGCAAGTTCATCAGCGAAAAGACAATTACCTGTATGCTTCTATGTTCCGCCAAAGGGCTTTTCAGTTATAATCTTGTAAAGCTTGTTTTTATGCTAATTTGAGCAGCAGACCAACGAAAGTTTTCTTTTAGTTTTGTGTTATAATAGACGGAGGTGTTGAAATTATCCAATGACGTAACTGGTTTCACACGCAGTCTGTTCAGCAGTTCACAATACAGGTAATTGGTGTCAGCTTATCGCTTGAATTCATCGTTTAACACCAATAAATCATCAAACTTCGATGTAAAACCCTTAAAAATACACCGAGTTCTTATAAAAACGTGTTGTTTTATTTCGCGGTTACGGATTTAATGGTATTTGGACACACCGTAGCCTCCAAAGTTCGGCAGGCCAATAAGGTCCGTAGCAGGAGTTTAGGGACTGTTCGAAGTATTTTCCGTGAGATACAGACAGGATAACCCAGATCTGTGTTGTTTAGACTTGTTATTTTTTTAGTTCTAAACACACAAAACAGCTTGTTATCCTACCCAGTGGCTCGGAGCAGGATCAGGACCGTCGCGGCCAGCCGGATTGACTCGTTATCCCGGCCAGTGGCTTGGAAACTGAACAGACATCACGAAAATAAACCAGCCAAAGTTGGAAACTAAACTTCCAGTCAAGAAAATACTATACTAGTGAGCCAAAGTAATGCACACGTGATTATGTTGGTGAATTACCCACGAAACTGCAAATCTACTTACTCGTCAGAAGCCGCGAATTAAGGTTCCGCTTTGACCACAGCACCGTCAGGGCAGAAGTTGCACATTGACAATCATTATTTTAATAATGTAAATGTAAATAAAGACTCCCTAACACCAGGCCGGGGGGTGGAAATCGACTGAGTTGTTTCACAACAGTTTCTGCCAGCAAACTCTAAATTAGCATGAGCTCACACGGCCTCGGTGTCCCGTCAATTAGTTTTATTGCAACCAAAAGCCGGTAACGCAGTGATTTATTCATTGCTGGCTTCTCAAATCATTTGCACTCACGAACACTCCAAAGGAATTAAAAATTGCATCTAATGAGGCAGACTTTGTTTCAGTTTTATATAAGTATCAGTTAGGGTGAGAATAATTCATATTAAAACAGAACGCTCAGTAAAAAACATCAACATGGCAACTCGCAATCCCGACTTAGACGAGAGCTCATCAGTCGATCCCTACGAGACTTCGCAGGAGGAACGTTAAGTTTCACAGGTTATCAATTCAAACAGGAATACAGTGATGAAGAAATACTAGAGAGGCGCCGTGAACAAGCTCAGACAACGGAACGTATGGATTGGATTGGATAGTTATTTGGTAAGCTGGCATTCGTCAGGCACTGTCGACGACTGCAGGCCACAGACACGGACATGTTTCACGGCCTCATACTTCGCTATTTACAGCGCACTTTTCATTCTTCACTATCACCAGCCACTTCCTAAGCATTTCGGTCTCTCGAGGAAGCTGCATATTTCGGACAAGCAGACAACATAGCGGCAATCACTCTGCACATGAACCACTGACGTCGCTAGCGTCGTTCCTCACCTTCCTCACGCGACATCTCTTGGCAAGGTAAGGTCGACCGTATGCGAGGCGATGTGGATATAGACCGATTAAGACGGCAAAAAAGACTAATTAAATCGGGTGGCATTCTCCTTTAAGGGGAAACCAGTCTGTGACGTTTCCACTGTTTGGCAGCCTTGTGACTTAAGTCAGAGGGTTTGAATACAATATTTTGGGTGTTTTATGAGGCTAAAACCATGAAGGCAATTTTTAATGATTCGGGGAAATTTTTAACCTGAGGGGAATTTTGCGTCATTTTTCATAACCTTGAGAGGGGAATGGTGCCCATATTCTGCTCCAACTTCGTGGGATTGAAGGCCCTGAAAAGGCTGAGAATTATGAACGAAAATGACATTCATTAATGTTTGGAATTGGTATTGTGGAGAACACTGTTCATTACATTGTTTTTTAATTAAATATTGTAATGGGAAAAGCGAGTGTCTGTTAGTCGCTAAACCACCACATAAACAGAGTTGGAAGTCCGTACACTGAAAGTGTACAGTTATACATATCACACCCGAATTGCACATCACACCTGCACACGTTGAAGGTGTGACCGTGAGAACAAATTTATCAGCAGAAACAATACGGAAAATATAACTGCACAAAAATCAAGTCCTTGAATGTACTTATTCACTCGAAGATTCAACGTTTTACTATGTTCACTTGCAGTCATTTGCATTTTAGTGAACTCGTGAACTGAAGCATTCACATGAGTAATTGGCTGGCATTCAGGTCACTACATGGCATTATTAGGTAAAGACCAAGACAACAAAATGGTAGGCCTGATGATTTAAGTCATGAATCATTGTTAGAGAAAGGTAAAAAAAGAGGTGAAATATAACTGGTAAGACCGTTTGCGGTTCCCTGAATATGTCAAGGAAATATGGTTTGATTAGTTTTAACACAATGAACAAGAATTTTCCTCAAATTCTTTTGGTTTATGTCCATTTCACCAATATTGGTGAAAAGCCCCCGGATGGCCCTTCAGCCCTGTTTAAATTTAAGAGCTGGGTATTGCCAACTCCGTAACTAAAATGTCTATTGGCTCCCAGATTTTGCTCACACCCCGTCAGTGACTGTTATATATATCCGACCAGTGCCTCAACCAGCTAACCGGACGGTGTGAAATTTTGATGTCTATGCGAGATAATCAAACAGCGGTTACTCATTACTGCCTGTATTTTGATTTGACGTTAGTTTTCACACAGCTAGCTAGATTTTCAGGTTTACCGACAACTGACTAGGAAAACGTCTGCTACCATTGAAACCTACCCCAAAAGGATTTGTCGTCTCGGGATCGGCAAAAGGGTTCACGTCATCCATACTGAGGCGTCGTCTTTAGTTTGAACGTTTCGTATGACTCATTTAGGTGAAAACTGCTTGATAATAGAACTTGTGACTTGTTCACAATTTATTTACGGAAAATGGCCGACTTCCTGAATGCGCGTGCGCATGACGTAATTTGTATTAAAAGAATAAAAAGAAAATCCAAATACAACTGACTTCCCGATACACAATCGTTTGTGAAACACTCTAACGTTCTTCATTACATGCAGGTGCTCAAAAGTTGATAGCAGTAGTTGTTTATTTCTCTGAAACAGATTACGTGTCAACTAATGAATATTCAGTAGCCGCTGTCACATGACTTCCGTGTTCAGCCATATTGGACTACCTGGCAGGGGGAAGGGAGCAATTTGGCTTCTTCAACTATGGCTAATAACGGTTTTCAGAGCAGCTCGTATGCCAATGATCGCCCGCCGTCATCTCAAGGCAGTGGGGATGCTGCTGAATATGTTGCAGACCCAGCAAGTAGTAGCTTTTTCAACACTGAGTACAAAAAGTACGTGTTATTGTTTGTGACATTTGACTGTCCAACTAAGTTTTTGCTTTTCAGCCGTAACTTCCGGTTGTGTTGTGCTATAATCGCTCGCCAAGACCCAATTGCTTCTTGGCTTAGTAATAGTATGGGTGCTTGACTCACACGCCGAAGACCACGTCTTGGCAGTGTGGACTTATCTAGCAGTACTTAAATTCTTGCCCATGCCACCCACATCGCACATGGCAAGTGAAGTATCATATTAAAGCTCCTTAGACAGTGACCACCATTGCTAGCTGGCTCAGTAGAGACGGTGTAGCTCCTATAGGTTCTTCATACGCCGAAAGCTTTTGAGAGAATCATGCCTTGCACTGACTAAAACAAAGTCACGTTATAAATGCATTTTGTGCTTAGAGGGATATATTAGGCTTAGGAGGCCATCGATGTCTTTAATTCCTTCCAACTTGAAGAAACATGCCTGTTATCAAGCAGTCCTTAAAGCAGTCCTTCGTTCCCAAAATTGGTAACTGTCTATTTTTACACTACGCACGCCAGGGTATATGACGTCGTACGACCTGCCACGCGCATTGTTAAAAGTGGCCAGTCTAATTGTGGTTTACTTCCATGACCTTGGGAGTTAACCAATCACTAATGCGATACACTGGTGATTCGCCTGGATCTCCAGTGCTTTAAACTATCCTATGTCATAGTGCTACTCTCACACCTGGGCAATATCAAAGATTCCGTTGACGTATAAAGAATACCATTAGTTTGGAAAGAAATCTTAATTACGAGATTTGAGTTCATAGGATTTAAAGGCATAACTGGCTTCTGAAGATGTCCTTGCCTGCTCAAAAGATACTGTCTTATGTTAATGTGCCCTTGATAATTTTGCCAATATGAGGCATAATTTGCAGAAAATTTTGCAGTGTGTAGAGGGCTTATGTAATTGCTGCCATCTTCTAGCCAGCTTTCTTGGCCCAGTTTAGAGACAGCACTATCTAAAGATGGAGTTGTTTGGTTCAGCCTCAGCCCAAGGTTTGTCGATCCCACACTACCAGATACCTGTCACAACAGTAGTCTACTGTTATGACAGGTATCTGGTAGATACAACTGGATGGTGGTGATTCTTTGTCACGTCTTCTTTAACAGTATAGTTTTGGGAGTGAAAGTTACTTTGTGTCATAGATTTCGCTTTTCAGAAATTGACAAATTTGGTGTGTGAAGTAGGTACCACTGGTACTATCTAGGTCAATACTCGTTAAATGCCGATCCGTTTTTAAACACCCAGGCATGGTAAACCGTCCATTTCTAATTTTGTTTTCATGTTGAGTTGCAGAAATTTTGTTCTTTGTACACAAAGTTACGGAACGTTATTCAGTTCGATGCCCACCTTCAACTTTTTGGCAACTTTGTAGTTGCACGCTACTCTCATTCCATGATTTTTTTTACTTTCTCAGACAATTCAAACGCAGTTCCTGGGCATTATCTCGGACAAGTTCTATGTCATTATCGTTGGCGAAGGTCTTGTTTACATTCAGACTGGCATGCCATCTGCCAGTCATACTGTTAACAAGTCATTGAGTTTCCTGTGAAACTTGAGGTATCACTAACTCTTGGCAATGTGAAGTTTTATTGTAACGTAGCGAATTTTGCCAGGGCAGTTATGCACAGTGATTCTTCAAATCTGCTCGCAACGCCATCTTTGATAAATGTGGGTGTTTTTGGGTGGGGCCCTTTGTTATGTTTTGATTTGTTTTGTTTTGTTTTGTTTGATACACCGAGTTAGAGTTCCTAATTCACATAACACCACCAGGAACCAAATTAATTGATTAATTCACCAGGAAGATTCTTTACCACTCAAATGTAAATTGTGCAACTTTAACATGGTCTCTGCCCTCTACGTGGAACTTGAAAACACGAGATTTAATATTTATATACCGTGAAATCTAATCAAATTTAGACAAAAATTATTTCCAAACTTGTTCCTCTTTCATTTTTCAAAGGCTGACGTGTTGAACGCCGCTGTTTTTTTCAAAATGTTATCTGGTGGTAGCACTGGCAGAGAACTTGAACATGGTAAAGCTTTTATTTGGTGCTACATATCTTCCAGCCGTGGAAAAGATAAGATTCCAGGGTTCAACGCTAAGCTAAACACCAAGTCTCATTTGACGACATGGTGAAATTCTCAGGTCGCCAAACGAAATCTGAGGCCGCCAAAACTGAAATCTCAGGTTCGGAAATGAATTCTGAGGTTTCTGATCCTGTGTAAAAGTTCGCTAAAAAAAAAAAAAAAAAAAAAAAAAAAAAAAAAAAAAAAAAAAAAAAAAAAAAAAAAAAAAAAAAAAAAAAAAAAAAAAAAAAAAAAAAAAAAAAAAAAAAAAAAAAAAAAAAAAAAAAAAAAAAAAAAAAAAAAAAAAAAAAAAAAAAAAAAAAAAAAAAAAAAAAAAAAAAAAAAAAAAAAAAAAAAAAAAAAAAAAAAAAAAAAAAAAAAAAAAAAAAAAAAAAAAAAAAACGGCTGTAGCGTCACCTATTCTCTTGTACTCCTCCTATTTGTCAGACCTGTGAATGCCTGAATGTAGTTGTATGATGTTCATTTTCTAGCTCAATTCGTCCCGCCACCGCAGGGACCTAGACGACGGCATGGTCTGGTGGCACGACATTCACCGATCTTGTCCCATTTTTGTCTAACTTCTGTCTGTTTACGTCCTGTTGTAATTTATGCGTGGTGCCAAATGCGCTGATTTTACAAAATATAATGGAACAATTGTGAATCAGATGTAATGAATCTAGGGAAACTGTTAGTAATTTAAAGTTTGACAACTTCTTTGCGACTTTGCCATGTTAACAAAAACAATTTGAGTGGCGTCCTGCAGGTCGCCAAATCAAGCGCTGGATTCAATGTCACTTGTCTGCCTTATTGTGTTCTAAATTGGTGAAGTTGTTTCGGTGCCAAAATTCTGCCTGCTTGCTTAAATCTTCCCTGTGTGATCAACCACTTACAGACTTCTATTTCTGTAGTCCCACGGACCCGTCGGGAAGAGGGTTCTTCCTGAGATCTGAAATAACGTGAGTGTTGTCTCCCTCTGTTGTTTCCCGCTTGAACTTTCTACGCATACGTCTGCTATACACTTGTGGGAACACTCAGTGTTTGTTCTGCTCTTGTTTAGACAGTAGTTCTCGCTTCTATTCATGGGTGTGAGGAAGTTTCTAGCTTATGAATGTCATTTTTGTACCACTATTTTTCATGGGCTTTGCATTTTGACTTTAGAATTGCTTACCTAAATCAAAGATGCATTGTTTACGAAGCAGGGCTCATTGCTTAGCATAACATCAACTTGCCAAATACGACCTCGCAAAATTCCCACGTTGACAAATGAGATTTGAGGTCGCCAAACCTTGCCGAAAATGAAATAGACGATTCAAGATGTGAAAATCTGATGTTGAACTCCGCTAATTTTTGCGCTTCGCCTCAAGTTATGCAGGCAAATTTTTTTTGTTCGAACGTAAAATTAGAATGTCGTGTATTCTCAGTGATGGTGGTCAATCTCCCCGTTTAGGACCAGTATTGCACACAGGGGATTCCCTTCTGGGGAAGAAAAATGCGATTGGCACACTTAACCTGAAAATGAATCGTCTATGGGCCAATCTATTCTGACTGCGTCTCTTAACTTCTTGTACTCTTATGAGTGCATGCTGGGATATGCGAGTTTGGATTTTTATCAGCAATCTGCAGGTTGCCTAAATAAGCCCTGCTACATGTAACTGGAAAAATGGGATCCCCAGTCTTCTGTAGGTTTCATTAGATTGTGAGATAATAGTGTGGAGGATTGCGTAAAGAGCACTATATTTAAACAAGCAAACATTCATGGGATAAAAGGACATGTCCCACATGAGCTGAATGGCTGTTATTGAATATGAGCATAGTCAGGGCTGAAAATTTCCTGTTTCTCGTTATTTACCTCAGAAATAACAAATGATAATTTGCACCTGGATTACCTGCCATTCTACCATTGTTGATTTGTGGACTCTGAAAGAACGGACTGAAATGTAGCTCTGAACAAAATGTGGATGACAGTTAAATGTCATTTCAGACAAGCACCAGTAAATTGCGTTCCAAAATTTGTGTATGACAAGCATGAATTCTTGGATTCTCACCATTGTATTACTTACTTTTAATTGTCTTGTAATGCTTTCACTTTGTCAGGGATGATCGTTTCTTGTCAGTGATTAAAAATTTGCGTTCAGCTTTGGATTTACGGTTTTCAAAAACCTGGTATTTTGTCTCTCTTGGTGCTTCTGTCATAGTAATAGGCAGTACAGTATATGGAGCGTGTGATGATAGGGCTAGCTGAGTGATGTGCTGGTTTGAGTTGGTGACGGAGGTTGTTGAAGGCATGGAGCAGTGTTGTGCAGTTTGTTATTGAATTGATTTTAGTTGCGTATCATTTTTATTGAGTAAGTATACGTTAATACTGCAGATAGCATGGAAATGGCCCTTTTTAATCTCTATTCAGCATATCGGCAACATAATGGCATTTTTGTTACTGCTTTGGAAATGTGGACAGTTTGTCAGCCTTGTGCTATTTGTAATAATTCATGGTCAAAATTTGGGGATTTCTCTTGCATGCTTGTGATTTGGGCACATTAACACACATTGCATATCCTTACACTGTCTTCAGTCCCTCTAAGTGTTTTTTGTTGCTCACACAGTTGCATGGTTTTGCAGTTAAAACATTTACATCTTTGTTTGACACTTGGCATTTACATATTGCTTCAAAGACTTTCACTTTTTGCAAGCACATATTGGCCAGTGGGGAAGTGGGAGGAGTTTGAGGCATGTGATTGACACCTGTCACTGATGTTCTTTCAGAAACGATGACCTGAAGGTGATGTTGGATAGCAACAAAGATGCCCAAAAATTGGAGGCAATGAAGAGAATTATTGGAGTAAGTATTTGGAAATGATCCACAGTAATGTTCAGTACTTGGCTAAGTTTGATCAAGCGTAGTCAAGTTAATACAGTATTGCTGACATTTTTTATTGAAAAACGCCAAAAAATTTCTGCTAATTTTGATCTGGTTTGCGTATGATTTTTTAGCACAGATACGATGAAGACATTTTGACAAATTTTATTTTTTTAAAAAAATCTACCACAGTAATTTTCAAAATTTTATTAAACTGGACTCAGCAGGGTGCTCCATGCACATTACATCTTACTTATTGCTTAAATCCATTCATAAATAGACAATTAGCGGATGAGCCCAATAATGTTACATTCAGATCCGACATAATTTCAACAAAACACTATAATTTACTATGAGAAAAGTTGGACCAAACTGCTAAATAATGATGTCGAGAATTTTATTCAGATTTGGCACAGTGCTTTTTAAAGTACAGTCAGTGTATTTTGAAAGCTGTATGTAACCATATTTCAGTGTTTTTCTACAAGTTGCATTTCCTTGATTGCTTACTAATAGCACCTTGTTTAGCTTGAAACAAACTACAGTAGTAGCTATACTGATGATTAACCAATAACGTAAACCAGGCTTGTTACCTCTTTAATGTTGGGAGATCAGAAAGTGAGTCTTTCCTTGACCCATCTCCTTATTCTGCCGAAATAAGTTGGCCGTTTGTTTGGTTTTTAAAAGCTGAGACATTGGACATTTTCATGTGAATCATACGTTTTCCTACCGCACAACAGTGGCAAGTTGATGGTCACAAAGGATTTGTGCAGAACGCTTTCCACCAACAAATCTATAGCCATCTAGTAACTAGACATATTTCACTATGTTGCTACTCCATTGTATGATATCTATTCTCTTATGAATCGCTTGATAATTTTTGCCATACTTTCAGTGCAGCTGAGAAAATTTCACCCACGTTCTATTTGCAACTGTTGTAGATACACTCGTGCTCGAGATTGTCATCATGTTCTGTTACAGATGGTGGCGAAGGGTCGCGATGCGTCTGACCTGTTCCCAGCGGTTGTGAAGAACGTTGTATCCAAGAACCTAGAAGTGAAGAAACTGGTCTACGTCTACTTGGCCAGGTATGCCGAGGAACAGCAAGATCTGGCCCTCCTCTCCATCAGCACATTCCAGAGGGCGCTCAAGGTTAGTGTGGAGTAGTGATACAATGCTGACCACTTAATGCCATTACGGATAATAGAATATCCCAGAGGATTTTCCCTTAAACTAATTTATTCTGTTCTCAGAATGTTTAGGAATCTTTCCCTCAGGTGAGCGAGGGCTCCACGGTACTATTGAAAGTTTCAAAATAAAGGATTGATTATTGTTTGGTACCCTGTGGTAATGTCTGTTAGCTGTGTCACTGATACTACTCATCTCATGGCGACATTCTGTGCCTGAATTTCTGGGACATTTTGAGAATTCTGCTGTTTCAAAATGTGAGCCAAGTAGTTTGTGTTACTGTTTTGTTGGGTTTACGGTTATTTTATGCTGCATCAAGTAGTGGTTACTTTTTCACAAATAATAAAATTATGAATTAAATTTAATGTTATCTCTAACATGTATTGTGTCTGTCATACGTGACAAAAGCAATATTGTTCTGTCTTATACACGTGAAAAGCACCAAAAAAGATATGACAATCGATACTTCCTTGTGACGTTTTGAAAATTTTGAGACGTGACAAATTGTGAATTGCCATTAAACATGAATCCATTCTCTGCCATCTCAGTATCCGTGTTCGTTCTCCATCTATATCGTAGGACCCTAACCAACTGATCCGTGGCAGCGCCCTCAGGGTACTCTCCAGCATTCGTGTCCCTGTCATAGTCCCCATTATGATGTTGGCCATTAAAGAGTCGACGACTGACATGTCACCGTACGTACGCAAGACCGCAGCCCACGCCATTCCTAAGTTATTCAGGTGAGTCGAGCCATCGGTTAATTTAATTCTTCACGTAGTAATTTAATTTTAAGTATCTCTGAATAAGTAACTTATTGGGCTTGGTATTTTTTTGGATATGGTGTTATCCCTTTCAAAATATGTTTTTTGATAAACATTATGATGTTGTGGTGATACAAATTCATTTATTCAGTTTAAATCTACCTGCGGTCTATGTGATACAGTGTCCTCCAAAACCTGTTTTGATTTGTCTGAATAATTACCATGGCTAGTTTAGCTTGTTTGTAATGAGTTTGAAGTATTGAGAAATCAGTTGTTTCCTCTTAGCAAATTGTGAAATTCGTTTTTTTTTTGTACTAGATCAATGCATTTATTCCAAGATCTCACACGCAAAGTCCCCACAGTATGGATGCGGACTTTCAAACACATACATATTAAATTTTTGTAATTCCTGTCGAGTTTCAATTTTCTGTTGGGGAGAACACTGTGATACGTATATATGTCTGAGTGGATAAGTTATTTTTTAATTTTTCTTGAAGATGCAACAAACCAGCATTTTGTTGAAAAAACTAAGTTTTGATACGACCCCTTACTGCTGTAAACATAGTCTCAACTTGTTAATTTCTAATTCGGATGAAAAGTGATTGGTCTCACAGTTTATTGCTCCTTTTCTGCGACACTATATCAGGTGAAAGCATGCCAAGTCAACTTGTAAGGCGTGGTCACAAGTAACACCGAACTGATGGTTCTTTACAAGTACAGAGAAATAGCGCCATTTTGACTCGAGGCCAATTTTATATGGGTAAGCAGTCTTAGGCAAAAATTGGCGTAAAACAGGTTTATATCCACTTTAAATGAAATTTAACAATCATTCAAATTTTCTTTAATAGTTTGGACCCAGAGCAGAAGGAGTTGTTGCTTGAAGTAATTGAGAAACTGTTAGCTGATAAAACCACGGTGAGTATTCCTTGCATACATCCTGGTACTTGCTGCAGATGTCAACAGTACCATGACTTAATGTTCAAACTGTTACTGCTACCTGGTGGCTGATTACATCCATCAGGTTTTCACACCTGCAAAATGCAAATAGATTTTAAAGTTTGAAATTGAAAATTGGGACCCTTTGTTTGTATTGGTTGTATGGAAAAATTGGGTGAACGTCAGATGTATCAAGACAGTCTTATCTCGTCAAAGTTGTGATGCAAACTCTCACTTCGAGATTAATATTGAATTGGAATTTATTGAAATTTACATCAATTCGAACTTTTGTGTTCATCATGCGATGTTGCTATTTTGCCGATGTTTCTAAGTGAAGTAGCAAGGGACTAGTTTATCGTCATCATGTCTGAGCTCATTCCTGTGAATTTGGCCCAGAACAATGCTTTCTAGCATTTTCTTCGTTTATTTCCATTTATTCCAAATCGTTTTTCATAATGAGCAGTAAACCAATTAAAAGGCAGTCCCCCTTATCTTTGTGGTTTCATGATGTTTACATTGATCTCTTCTTTACAGCTTGTTGCCGGGAGCGCCATCCAAGCATTCGAAGAAGTGTGTCCCGAGCGTATCGACCTGATCCACAAACACTTCAGGAAGTTGTGTAACCTTCTAGTGGACGTGGAGGAGTGGGGTCAAGTTGTCATCATCATTATGTTGACGCGCTACGCTCGCACACAGTTTGTCAATCCCAACTCAGAGGTAACTTGCTTTTTTCGACACTGCTGATATTGTGAGAAATGTCACCGATTCGCAGCTTGTGAAAAGCATACTTAACCCTGTTTTGTGAATTTCTTCGAAGATCGACTTAGATGTAGTCATCCATTGCATGTTTGGTGTGACTCCTGGAGCCTCATTCTCAAGGAGTCTACAGGGGAAACTTGATTTTTTGTGTCTTAGCTGTGGTGTTAAATCTGTTGTGACACAGGCTATGAGTTTCTGTCTTTTGTCTTCAAGCTGTAGACAAATTTTCTGACTTGGCTTTAGCTTGATCTCTTGTAACAGACTTAGCCAAAAGACAGTAGACTCTTGGAGAAACAGCCCTCCGCCTTAAGGGTAAAAGTATTATTCAGCTGAATTTCTTCCTCCAGTTAATCGTTGAGTAGTTTTTTAACCAAAACTGCGAGTAACTCAACCAAAGTGTTTAGAAATGCTTCTTACGCTGACTCTGTAAAAGAAGTTGGCGAAATTTTACACACTTTAAACTTTTGAGGTGGACCAGGTATTTCAGATCGGAGCTTCGTTTAAAATTACAGATTTTGTCTCAGTGATCTAGGGGCAGCTGTTATTCAAAGTCCAAAACAAAATTAGTCTTTTTATAATTTAGAGATTCTGGTTTCAAATTGAATGAAATCTTTTTTACCAAGCTTAAAATCATGTTTTTCTATTATGTGAAGTAGCACAGTTCAAAGTGATAAATAACATAAAATGGTTTTGGAATTGACTTAATTTGGTCTGTTGAATCGTTATGGAGACCAGTTGTTCTGCACACCATGCTTATTGTACAGTTTCTCCAAATCTGAAAAAAAGAGCACCACCTTCGTAAAGATTGAACAGCTACTTGAGCATGTCTGCTGCAAAATGATCGCCAATCAGTGGCCAGAGTAGTCAAATTTGAAGGATTACATTTTTGAAAATTAATGATTAAAACCACTGCATTACTGAATTCTTTGCAAAAGAACTCGGATTCCGTGAATTCCGTTCGTTTTCCATTATCGCAGAAAACCAGGGTCTCTAAATGTGAATTGTGAAGTGGCCAATCTATGGCTGTTAGCTATGTTTTGTCGACCGTTATTCACAAAGCAGTGGCAAGCATTCACGCTGAAGAAAACGACATTTCATAATCCTACCTATAACAGGAGTCGGGTGAAGAAGAACAGAGGGCGTTCTACTCCGACTCCAATGAGGAGGAAAACGAGGACTCGGACCACAACCACTCGACAGGTGAGATAACTAAGAAGAAGCCGTACATCATGGACCCTGACCACAGGCTGCTGCTGAGAACGTGTAAACCCCTTCTAAACAGCAGGAACACTTCGGTGAGTAGTGTTGTGTTTATTAGTTGAATGTGTTTACTGGTTGAAAATTGGTTGTAACATACTCGGTTTGTTTTCTTGTAAGCCTTTTTGCTCAGAATGTTGTGTTAACTCCTGTTAAACAGCACTAAGATGTGGTGGCTTGCTTGACATTGCTTTTTGATCAACTTATTCTTTTTACCACCAGGTGGTGCTAGCAGTGGCCCAATTGTATCACCACTGTGCCCCCAAGACTGAGGTGAACCTAGTTGGACGGGCTCTAGTCAGACTGTTGCGAAGTCACAAGTGAGTCTTTGTTTTAACTTTGAGATCTCTGTTCTGAGATGGGGGTAACTTGAAGGTGAAGGTCATCAGGAAGTGCTCTGCACTATACTCAATAGTGAGCATATCATTGTGTTGGCTCAAGGGAAGTGAATGGAGAAATTAGATGTGGGCCTTTTGTTGGGCTGCTAATGTCAATTATCAGCTCTTTTTCTAAACGATTCGTAACACCAAAACATTCGAACTTGGGTTATATTTTGTTGTAAGTACGTTTACTTGTTCTTTCTAACACACGGAGTGTGCAAAAACCTCTTATTGAAACTATTCAGTGTGTATTATGTGAATTATGTGACCTCGTAATAGGTACACATTGCTGCGATGTCCAGTTTCTGCGGTGTTTGCTTTAACCATTACTTATCTGTTGTTTGAAGACTCGCATCCAAGTCAACATTGACTGTCTTTTGGCCTTATTGACACAATTTGTTCATTTTGATTGGGTATTACTTACCGTACTTACCATATTCCAGGGAAGTGCAATACATCGTACTGAGTAACATAGCTACCATGACAATCACCAGGAAGGGAATGTTTGAGCCTTACCTCAAGAGCTTCTTTGTTCGCTCTCATGATCCGACTCACGTTAAGTTGTTAAAGGTAGGATCTGCGGCTAAGTGGAATCTGTAAATGTTTTCTTTAAGCCTTTGTTTGCAAGTTTGCCGAGCACAGCCGAGAAATTGACTCGAGAATTTCGAATGTTGGTTCTTTGAGACTGAGAGCTAGTAGCTCGCTGAAACTTTTGCAGTACCGTTTTTGGGTTGCTCACAAGAAACGAGGACTACACCAAGCGTTGCATTTTGAAAACGGTGCGGAGATATTCGGTTAGTCAACATTAGGCAGCACCAGCCAACCGAGGGAAGTGAAATTGATGGTGACTGATGATGCCTAGTGTTTAGACTGATACAAAATGTAGCAGGCCTAGTGCTTAGACTGATACAGAATATAGCAGGCCTAGTGTTTAGACTGATACAAAATGTAGCAGGCCTAGTGTTTATACTGATTCAGAATATAGCAGGCCTAGTGTTTAGACTGATACAGAATGTAGCAGGCGTTGTGTTTAAACTGGTACAAAATGTAGCAGGTCTTGTGTTTAGACTGATACAAAATGTAGCAGGCGTTGTGTTTAGACTAATACAAAATGTAGCAGACCTTGTGTTTAGACTGATACAAAATGTAGCAGGTCTTGTGTTTAGACTGATACAAAATGTAGCAGGCGTTGTGTTTAGACTAATACAAAATGTAGCAGACCTTGTGTTTAGACTGATACAAAATGTAGCAGGCCTTGTGTTTAGACTGATACAAAATGTAGCAGACCTTGTGTTTAGACTAATACAAAATGTAGCAGACCTTGTGTTTAGACTGATACAAAATGTAGCAGGCCTTGTGTTTAGACTGATACAAAATGTAGCAGACCTTGTGTTTAGACTGATACAAAATGTAGCAGGCCTTGTGTTTAGACTAATACAAAATGTAGCAGACCTTTTGTGTTTAGACTGATATAAAATGTAGCAGACCTTGTGTTTAGACTGATACAAAATGTAGCAGACCTTGTGTTTAGAGTAATACAAAATGTAGCAGGCCTAGTGATCACAACTCTTGCCCAGTTCATGATACTCTGATATTTACTGGTTTTCACCAAATTATTGTGAAATGGACTGTGAATAACTTGTCTTTTTAGTTGGAGATTCTCACCAACCTGGCCACTGAGACGAATGTGTCGACCATTTTGAGGGAATTCCAGGTAAACAAAGAGGGGAGTTGATTGTGGATTAATTGTCAGTTAAAAATAGCACCGTTGCAGACTGCTTGCACCTCTGGTCACATTTTCAAGTTGTATTAAGTGTTATAGTAAAGCTTGGGGGTTATTGTAGTTTAAATCAATGCTGAAAGCACAAGGTTAATGGAATTTGTTACCAGTGAGTGCCATTTAAAGTCAGAACGTTAAATCTTCTATGAATCCTGGTAGTCATGTAATTCCAGTTTGATATCACTAGAAAAAAAATCTTCATGCATCAAAAAGTCCTACGCTTTAAAAAGTTTTGGAATTTTAAAGGTATTTTTCAGAGCCTGTTTGGAGCTGATTTTTCCAAAGTTGGAATTATTTGTAAACTTGGTTGTCAAGGTGTGGAATTGTGTTATGAAAATTCTGTTTGAACTTTGTTAGTTTATGTTCATTGCCTGTTTACAGACTTATGTGACGAGTTCAGAGAAGGAATTTGCTGCCTCCACTATACAGGCAATTGGTCGGTGTGCCAGTAACATAGCTGAAGTGACCGATGCCTGCCTCAATGGACTGGTTAACTTGATGTCCAACAGGGACGGTGAGTGCACAAGGTGGTGGTGAAAATTGGAATTTTTATCTGGAAGTCGTACGGATAATGTTGTTCTCCGTGGTAACGTGAGAGCGGGAATCTAGAATTGGCGTTTGGAGTAAAAAGGCGTACAGTAAACTTCAAGATGAAGTCTCTTAACGAAAACGTCGAAATATTGGAGCAAAAAGTTCCCATTGGTTTCTCCTCTGATTTACGGAAATTCTCTGCTGGTTCTCGTTTGCTTTCTCATTCGTTTTTTCCTGGGTTGGTCACTTGCCTTGGTAGTAAAATCAACAACACTATGCATGATATTTTACTCTGTCATTTATATTGCAAAGTCTGGCACTTGAGATGATTTATTGTGACATAGTTCCAGGGTTGTGCTAGTATTTAAATAAAACTGCTGATTTGTTGGGCAGTGCTCATTTTGTAGGGAATCTGTAAGGCATCAGGAGGCAAGGGATGAGAGGATGTGACCTAGGGGCAGAGGTCAATCTGACAAAGTCATACGCAGTACAAATTACAAGTAATCACACAAACTGACCTGGAAATCCTTGTCATTAAGCCCAGTCCCAAGTGGATTGGCAATGACTAGAAATTTCAATCACAAGAAAGTTCGCGTGCCGACTACATTATTTAGGTTTTGTCGCTGTGATGAGATATTCCCACTTATTTTCGCTGTAAACAAAAATAGCCTCCGCGTTGTGGAAACCTCTGTCTTGGCTACTTTCTCTGTATTTTGTATAACTGAGCCTTACAATATCATGTTTACCTACCTATGAGCCTGAATGATCACATCTCTCTGTTGATCTTCTGCAGAAAATGTTGTTGCCGAGAGTGTGGTCATCATTAAAAAGCTGCTACAGATGCAGGTGAGTGGTTTTGTGTCTATGTCGTTACAATAGGTGTGGTAAATAACTGACACTGAGCTTAAGGTACTATGAACGCACCTTCTGTCAAGCGGTTAACTGTTGATCTGTGTAATATTGGTCTTTGAGTGTTCTTTACTCTCAAGGATTTCTGGACTTAGCAATAACTCTGGCACTTTGTTTTAACTTGATTTAGAATATCAGAGTCCAGTCTCAGTTTCATAACTTGATCCTGCAGTCAGTTCATGTGTTGACAATGTTCTTCATTAATAACAATCTACATTCCAAGCCTCTACACCTCTTTTTATCTGAGCAGATTTCTATTCTGTATATTAATCAAAATAAAAACATGAAGAATTTTGGACAGAAGGCGGGTTCATAGCGTATTTGGTTGAACGAATGTGTGCATTAAATTTTGTCGTTGATTAGATCGCATTGCTGTACACTAGCTTCAAGGAAAAAATGTTGAAATTCATTCCCAACAAAATTTCGTAGAACTTTGAAGCAAATTTAAAGGTCTCTGCCAATAATGAGGGGCTGTTTCTTGGATTGTCCGTTGTCTATGACTTTCGGCTAAAACCAGTCTGCGGATGGCTAACCGTTTTTACGAAAACTGAGGCTGATAATAAAGGCTATTCGTAGTAAGATTTCTGATTTTTGGCTAATCCAAAGACAAAATGCGTATAGACTTCAAGACACAGTCCTCAGGTATTAGTTCATCCCTGCTGCTGCAGTGGTGTGTTACTCAAATTTTTTTCTTGGAAATTCGACAATACCAAGCTTTCTAAGGGCGCCAAATATTGCATGAGCTTCTTCCATTATTCTGTGTGTGACAGTATTAAGAAGGTGACAGTCTGTCCCGTCATTTTGTTAGCCCTATAACACAGTCTTAAATGCAGCTATGCAAATTTTTTTAGTGCCGAGTTTTTGGTCGAGCTAATGTGACGTTCGAAGAGTAAAATAACGCATTGTCTGGCTGTAAGAATGTAGCTTTGCGAGCACAATACTAAAACGAGAATTTATTGACCCTGAGCTTATTGTGTGTTGGATGAATGTTTAGCAATGTCCTAGCCTCCTCGTAAATGTCTGGGCGCCCCCTGTTGTTGTCGCCGCACATGTTGGTTTTCACGGGCTCCTTCTTGTGCTTGTACATTTGACACGTCTCTGACACGCTGGCTGTTTTTTCATGTTTCGCCTGTAGCCACGGGGTAGCAAGAAGAAGATGGTATACCCTTAGTGTGTCATTGTTTGTGTGCATGTCTTATCATTTTGTCTTAGAGTATTATTTGCAGAGCAAAATTCCATAATGGTTTCAAAAAATGTGTGTTGTTTGCCCCTTGGTCTTTACTATGAAGCCTGAATTAAGATTAAGTTTATTTCATTCGTCTCCGGTGACTGACCCTGTGTTTGCTCGGCAACTAGTACTAAAATGTAGTTTGCGATTTGACGAAGAATGCTTCATAGTATAAAGTGAGCACATAGCCATAGAAAATTTATAAGAAGAGCAATTATCTCTTAATGCAAACAGCTGTGGATAACACCCGCACGCAATGGTGTTCTGTTTAGACCCCTTATTTCGAATCTCGCGTGATGGAAAAGGCAACTTCACCTATTGTTTTACTGGCCTATGTTTGGGTGATTACACTCACATTTTCATATTTTGCTAGGACTATCTGGCTAGCCCAATAGACCTAAAATAACAAAATTACGTTTAAGTTAGGCTCAACAAAAATGCCATTTTATTATGACAGAAGTTCAACTGAACTGCCAAGTTGTTCTGGCATGAAGTTCCTCCAAGTTCAGCATAGTCTGACAATGTTCTGTCACAATCTATCTTAAACTAGTTGATATTGAAAATGATGTATATTATTTTGCAAATTATAATGTTTTTGCTCTGTCTTCTTTTTGGGAATTTTGCTCTGGCTTAGTTTAATGTGATGGATTTAGTTGTGTATTCCGTATCTAATCGCGCGATCATAGCTTTGTGTCTCTTGTTCTTATTTTTATCCTTCTCCGTTACTCAATGTCCAAGGTAAATTACTGCCATGTTTAATTTATTAATGTTTAGCCTCTAGAAACTTGGAACTATCGTTAAAATGGCATTCAGTCTGTTGAAAGCTTAATTGTCCAATGTAAACTTCTCTTAGTTTAAATGCTTTCACTCACCTTGGCTAGACGTCATTGATTCCCTGTATGTGTTCCTATTCAATGTGCCTTTTTTGATTTCATTGGCTGCCTAGCCTATTGATTATTTGTAAATGACTACCTACTGTTATTTTCAAAAAAAAATTGACAAAATTTCCTCTCGTGGAGAATCAATGAAATTCCAAAGCAAAATGTTGTGGTTGATTTTCAGATTATTTAATAGTATTTTGATATTTTCCATCCACACTCCTGGAGTTAATACCATAACTTCAACGAGGCCAGGTGAAATTCATTTCACTCCTCAACTTTTTGAAATATGTAGTTGGTAGTGTTATTGCAGCTTCATCGTCAATATGTAGAAAAAATTAACTTTGTGGTTTCATATATTGAACACTACTAGTCTGCGCTTGATTATTTCCATACACTCTTGATCAGTTTGTACTAACCACCAGCGTCGCCCGTTGACAGCACTTCTAAGCTCTTCTAAGCTCTTCAATCATAATCAGGTTCTCGTGTTTCATTCGAAGAACTTTCACAACTCTCTCTAATACACTCAAAATTGTGGATAGTTATTGATTTTCCCCTGAATCGAACCTAAAATGTCAGTGGGGTACAATGGAGGTTGGTGTCGCAAAAAAAATCAGTAATCATCTTGCGAGCTCTCCTCTCACATTTCCTCAAATTACCTTTTCATCAGCCTTCTTGTTGTCTGCTGAGTGAAAAGTTTATCACTAATATTGAACATCTGGTTTATGTGTTAGTAACTGCAGTGCATTCATTAGTAATGTTAAATAACATGTAATTGAAAATGTTATAAGTGCTTCAGGTAGTCATTAGATGATCATTAAGATATGACTGTTCAGCTGGTTTAGACTGTCTATAACCTCTGTCCCTTTCTTTCTCCACACGTCCAGTCGAGTGACCACAAGGACATCATCATTCACATGGCCCGCCTGGCTGACTCCATCACCGTCCCGATGGCACGGGCCAGTATACTCTGGCTGATTGGCGAGTACTCAGACCGCGTGCCCAAGATCGCTCCGGATGTACTGAGAAAGATGGCTAAAAACTTCACCTCTGAGGTATGTGCCCACTCTTGGGACTTGGGGAAGGTTTGGAGGTGGTAGTTTGTGTGTGGTGTTTGTGACTAGAGGGAGATTTGGAGACAATCACTTTGCAAAAGATCTGTGACTCACTGAATTCATCAACCCTGAATAATCCTCACTGACAAGATGAATCAAGTTAAAAGAGTGCAGTCTTGTTCTAGCTTTGACAGTGTTATTACAAGGTTGGGCACTATTATTCAAATTTAGACAATATTGTTCAAGCTTGGACAGTATTATTCAAACTTGGATAATATTTTTCAGGCTGGGGCAGTATTGTACAAGATTTTTGAGCCTAACTATAATTGAAGATTTCTCATTACATTCAAATAACTTAGCCAGCATTGGAGCAGACGTCTTGGTTTAACAGCACTTGAGTGTGCATCACAAGTTGCATTGTCACATGCATACAGGCCATCAGATGGGTTAATTTTTATCACCATTCGGTAAGAAAACAAATTTCATCTGGAGAGGGATTAAGTAATAAAATATAGTCAACTGGAGTAATGTTTATTGACCAGCAATCATAATGAATCTTGCACAGCTGCACTTGGACAACAATCGCCAATATATACTTCTGCTATGATTATAAATAAGCCCAACCACGCTGTGCATTGGGATGAAACTCGGTTGGCAGGATGGGTTAAGTATTCGCCCGTTATGCGACCTGGGCATTACTGACTGTACAGATAGTAAGATGTTCCATTATCTCCCCTGGATGACATGGCCTAACTATGTACCCTGCGTCTACTTGTCACTTCATGCAACTTGTCAATCCACCTCACCATACTCTCGTTTGTTACAAAACCTCACCAATTTAGACACAATATGGTGAACTAGTGAAACTTTATTTCACAGCTCTAGTAATCAGGTTCACATTATATCCAGGTTCTCATTCACTCCTTCGCGTACATTCACCAGAGTTGAGTGCAGTAGGAGACACCTTTGTGCAATGCTTGACTGTCTGTCAGTGAAACCAGGATTTGAACACTGGTCTTCCAAATGGGAGCTCAAACCACCGAGTCACACTCACAGAACGCTTTGTTGTACATTCTCGGGGCTTAACTCTAATTATTGCACATTGTATTTTTCATTATAAAAGTTTTCAAAAAAGCTTCACTCAGGTAATCATAGGTTAGGGATTTTATGGGTGTATACTGCTAGAGAGTAAGCATGCATTGTATACCTTGAATTACCACTGCAGTCTTAAGCAATTATGATATTTATTTACAAAATTATGTCCTATATCTACCTCAGGAGGACATCGTCAAGCTTCAAATCCTCAACCTATCTGCCAAACTCTGCCTCACCAACTCCAAGCAAACCAAGCTACTGTGTCAGTATGTCTTCAACTTGGCCAAGTACGACCTCAACTACGACATCCGTGACAGGGCTCGATTTCTGCGAGCACTCATTCTTCCCGGTGACAAGGCAGGCGCTCTGGCCAAACACGCCAAGAAAATCTTCCTGTCCACGAAGCCAGCACCGGTGCTTGAGTCAAAGTTTAAAGGTGAGTATTCCAGCTGGGCTGGCCTTATTGTGCTTAGGGCCATTTTTGTTGCATGGTATTGAATGGTAAAGGGTCCTTTTGTATCGACTAGTTACGCCATCTATGTTGTACGGGGGAAGTAGCTACATTCCATGTGACTGACTCCATCTGTACTCATGTAGGAAACCCATCACAGTCATGTTTTATTATTTAAAGATGCTATGTCTCATTAAAACCGTAAATATTGGAAATTTTTAGCAAGTGCCACCTAGTGACGTCCTGGAGAACTGTACAAGTATAATTAGGAACAGATGAAACCATATGTAAATAAATTGTGGTTTTAAAGATAACGACTACAACTGATGCACTTAAAAACAATTGTGAACATATAAAAACTTTAGTAATTCAAAATATTCCGCAATTGTTATTTGATAGTTAAATAAACAATTAAAAACTGTGCCTTGTTTTATTAGGGTAACAATGAAATATTACTCATTTGCATATTAAAAATAGTCCTGCAAAACGAGTCTTTCGCTAGATTGTAATCATTTAGGGTAACTGGTTCTTGGATGGTATCCGGCACAGTGGAAGACCCGGAGTTGTTTTTAAATGTGTATATTCACAATTTAATGAGACTATGCAAATTAAGTTGTTATTTTTCTTAATCATTTGTTGGAAAATGATAATGTACTTGACTGTCTTAATGTTCAGAAAATGACTCTAAAACGGGTTTGATGTGGTGATGTAGCAACATCATTTCTAAAATCTCTTGGTCTGTTTACACCAGATGCCTATTTACACCAGATGCCTATTTACACCAGATGCCTATTTACACCAGATGCCTAATATTTACGTTATTTTGGCATTTCAAGTAGGCTGCAGGCTGGTGTAAACAGACTGACAGATTTTAGAAATGGTGTCAGTACAACACCTCATGGTGAAAATTTATTTCAGCAATTTCTCAACAGTAATGAAGATTATGTAGTCTAGCCTTTCAGTGTCTTTGTATTGTGTAGAAAACATTAAGCAGTTATTTACGGCAGGGGTAATCGGGTTTTGATAATTAGAAAAATGACAGCTTTGGGAATTTACTTCTTGCAAAACAGTCAAAAATCGTTTACTGTATTGATTTCCTTTTTCGCGAATTAGGTCGAAGGAAGGTAACACTCATCATAGTGAACTGCGCGACCAATGTTTGAATTTTAGCCCATAGTGAACTCCACAGTGAGTGATGTCCAGTACCTGATGTTTTCCCATTGTGGACTTTGTAGTGACTTATGCCCCGTAACAGATGTTTTATCCATTGAGAACCCCACAGTGACTTATGCCCTGTATGTGATATTTTGTCCATTGAGAACCCCTCAGTGACTTATGCCCTGTATCTGATACTTTGTCCATTGAGAACCCCACAGTGACTATGCCCATTATCTGATGTATGTCTCTGCTTTGCAGACCGTGACAACTACCAGCTAGGCACACTGTCTCATATGTTGAACCAGAGGGCCACTGGCTACAATCACCTGCCAGACTGGCCAGAGGTTGCGCCGGACCCCAGCGTCCGGAACGTGGAGGTGCCCGTGTCGTGGACGGAGACAAAGCAGCAAGATGAGAGGAAGAAGAAGAAGACAGCGACGGCATTCTACTCAGATGAGGAAGAAGAAGAAGGGACGGAGTCGGAGGAAGAGAGTAGTGAAGAGGAGAGCTCTTCAGGAGAGGAGGAGGAAAGTGGAGAGGAGGAGGGAGATGAGGAGGAGGAGTCTGAAAAAGAGGACCAGTCAGGGGAGGAGTCTGAAGAGGTAGGTGATGTCTGATTGGCTCGTACTTCTTTAGTGGCATGTGCACTTAGTGGTTGGATTAAAAATGCAAAAATGATGGCAATACCATGTTTTTGGTTGTTGATGCCTTTCCTAGATGATTTTTGGATTTTGATACATCAAAAAAATAGACCTGTCGGAATTTCGTGTTATTTGACGACATCAATTTACTGTCTAGCAATTTATGAGCCAGTACATGAAACACATTGTGTGTTTAAATTCTTTGTGGTCACTAAAGGAAGGCTAGATTATGACAACTAAGTTATGGATAAAGACGAAGTTATTTCTTTCACAGCATGTGACAGCTAGATGACTTCAATATGATTAAGGTTATGAGTAACCCTTGAAAATCCAAAAGTCAGACTGGGTAGAATTCAGTAGCTGTCTCGCGGAGAGAAAAATCTAGCCAAAATCACGTGCTGTCATTGAAAATACAATGCAATATCTCTCTTAACCTTGCAGTCTTGCTGTTCTTGTGGGGTTGTAGCGTTGATAAAATCTACCCTGGCTATTGCTTGAAATCACAATTGTTATGTTTACATCAAAGGGCAAAGGTTATATTTTCCATATAAGGGAAATGTGCTACGTCTATGTCTTGCCATACTAAATAAGGAGATGTGCTTTGCCTTGAGGGAGAAAGATCAACAAAGTGACAATCAGTTGACAGATCATTATTTTTTGAAATTTTGAACTTAAAGAATTATGTTTTGACATTGTTTCAGTGGCAGAGAACCACTTTGAATAATCGAGTTGTGTGCTTTTCACGTTCTATGCCACTTTAAGGAAGTAACGTCTGTCCCAACATCACTCGGCCTTTTTTTACTTCCAGGAAGAGGAGAGTTCTAGTGAGGAGGAGGAAAGTAGCGAAGAAGAGAGTGAGGAAGAAAGTGAGGATGATGCGCCAGCGCCACCTGTGAAGCCGGCGAAGATGAAGGCCGCGGCAAAACCGTCAAAAAAGAACGTGCAAAAACAAGACTCGTTGAATCTGCTCGACCTTGACGACTGTGAGTAGATTGAAATGAAGGTCAAACATTAGATGTTTTATTATTGTTTGCTTAGTTATCACATTTTTCCCAACAGATCATGAGTATTGGAAAGTGCCACTGTTATTCACACATTAAGTATCTAGCTGTCAAATATGACCATTTGCTCTGTGGGTGACTTAGTTTTACTTAAAAATTAAGGGTAAACAATATCTATAAAGTAAATGTATCTATTTGAACGTACACGTGGACAGGAATACAAAATAAGGCTTCGCCTTATTGTGATAAGTGCATGATTAGTGAGACGTTCACAAGGAATGCATAGAAATACAATCCTTACTCTCTTTTTTTCTCAAACAACAAACTCCAGCTTGTAGTTCAGGAGGTGGAAACGGTTCGGTGGCCATACCTCTTAATTCCACTTGTGATTCGCTTAACCCAGTCCTGTACCAGCAAACACCACGGACCACTCTTATACAAATCCCTGACCTTTTCCTCTGTGATTGCTCCCTACACAGTGACCAAATTACAGTTGCAGTGACCAGGTTCCTCACCTGGACTGTGGTTCTGGTTCCTCACCTGGACTGTGAGGTTCAGGTTCCTCACCTGGACTGTGACGTTCAGGTTCCTCACCTGAACTGTGAGGTTCAGGTTCCTCACTTGGATTGTGAGGTTCTGGTTCCTCACCTGGACTGTGAGGTTCAGGTTCCTCACCTGGATTGTGAGGTTCTGGTCCCTCACCTGGACTGTGAGGTTCAGGTTCCTCACCTGAATTGTGAGGTTCAGGTTCCTCACCTGAATTGTGAGGTTCAGGTTCTTCACCTGGGTTGTGAGGTTCAGGTTCCTCTTCTGGACCGTGAGGTTCAGGTTCCTTACCTGGATTGTGAGGTTCAGGAGTGCGAGTGTGTCCCTGAGCATGAAATTGAATCACAAGATATGCAACATGTCTGGTGCTTGCGTGGAGTTCAGTGTTTGCTGGTCTGTGACTGAATTTAGGGGATGGCAGCTGGAGTTCAGTGGCGCGGTCATGGAGTCGTTTCCACACCCTGTAATTGTCACCCTCTGCATAAATCATATGCTACACAAACTAGCTTATCAATGCTACGTCATCCACCACAAACTGTTATCTCTGCAAGTTCTGTTATGCATTGGCCACTTTCAGTTTCTCACGAAAGGGAAGCCTACCAACCAGGTGAGCTAGTGTTGTACAAGGGTTCTGCAGGGTTCCTATGGTCGGTGTACCAGGTCAGCTGTCCCTGCATGAGCGCCCCCAAGTGTTGCTCCATTACGCTATTATATGGTGGCTAATTAAAGTATTTAGCTGCATTCATTTTCCGTTTTGCTGATAACTCCCATTGGCTTGCCATACTTTGCAACGTGTGCTGTGGGGTAAAATTGTCGACATTGCCAAACTTTGTTTTGAACTTAGTTTGCTCTCAGAATCTGTACACCACGTATTTTAATTTTGTTAGTTCTGGAAGTATTAGTTTTCAGTTGCTACTGTTTTACACATGTCCGCTTTTTTTTGTTCTGTTTTGAACATTTATTGGTCATTTTGCACAGGTACACAATATAAATGTTTAGTCTTATTCGAGTGCAATAACTCATTGGCCAGTGCCTCTTCTATCCGATAGATATGCTTAAGATGTAAAGGGCATTGAACATTTGTCTGTATATAGTAAAGGTAGGACTGACCAATCACTGCCCTCTTGTGGCAGTCTTGTCATTTTGTTTACCGTCCTCATGCGAGGCAGTGCCCAGAGAAACACGAATTCATTTGGTGAGCATTAGAAGTTTGGATGTTAAAAAAACGTTTTTGAGAACTGGTAGGTTGGTTCTGAGCATAATAATGGGTATTAGACAAGGCTGGGTATAGTATGACTAACTGAAACATTCAACCACTGGTTGAACATTGTTCATGAAATCAACAGACTTGTGGTCCTGTGCTTATGAACACGGGTTATTAGTAGACAATACCAGCTATTACAGGCCACTGACTAGAATCCAGTTGACCAAAGCCTGTGTGTTGATGGCTCGATGTCGTTCATGTGTTCAGTTGTAGTTATCTAAGCTGACAGTCGCTGTTGCATGAAGTTTTCTCCCTCCATGTTCAGCAATACCTCGAGTGGGCAAATGTCACGACCTGCAAACTTACGAAGCAATTAATCTTGTTGTTGGATGCATTCCTAGCACAGTAACTGTTCATTGTATCATTCCCATGTGTACCTTGCATTCAAGTGGTTGAAAGAAAGGGTCGATTAATACTACATCATTATACCATACCATTATGCTCGTTTTATGTAGTTGATAAGTGATCAGAGTTGCAAGTGTAAATCTAGATTTTAATTTTTCAGGTGGAAATCTGTTCAGTGTTTTGTCTGAAAAAATGTTTTGTTTAAATTTTCAAAAAGACATCAGAGCCTCCATGTCCAAAACTCTGTTTGCTTGTTTTGGTTTTGACTAATGGGGTTTACATTGTTTTCTCCGTCCCATTCTTAGGTGTTAATCAATTCGACTCGTCACTCAGTGAGTTCAAAAGGAACTTGTACGCTTCCATTAGTAGCACGATTTCACCTCCACCTGCTGCCGCAGCGCCCCCTACCATCTGTAAGCAGTGATCGTTTGTTAGGAATGCCTGTCTGGTTAATTTAGTCACTTTTGGCTGGTACATGTATCTGTTTGCTTTTATATCTTTAGTCGGCTGCTTTTCTCCTGTTTAATCCAGTATTTCACACCAACATCTTGTCAGTTTTTGGCACAGGCTATCGGATAGTTGTCAAAACTGTACCTGTCCCTGTTTAGACCCATCACTAATTATTATCGAGTGATTAGTGCGAGGCAAGAGTTGTTTTCGCTTAATTATGCAAAAATTTGATATCTGGCTTCCGTACTGCGTGCTGTGAAGTGGTTTGATGATAATCATGCTTAGAAGGCTGATAAAGTTGTGGGCTGGCTGAGAAACAGTTCAAATGTTTCTTATTTTTGGACAAACCATGCAGTATTCCAGGCAATAACGTGGTTTACAGTCACCCAGTACGTGTAAAGCTCATTGTTGTCATTGGTAGAGTCTGTGAATAAAGTTCTTCAGCCTTTTCTTTTTTAATAAATGACCTGGTTTATTCCCATTGTTGATGTCTGCACCTCCATTTTTTCTGGAATGCGTAACAAATTTTTTTTGATGTTTTTTCACATTTCTGATGCACATATTGCATGCTGGAATATGCAGTGCATGATTACTTCCGATTAATGTTCGATATGTTCAGTGTTGTAAATCGTATTAACTGGTCTCGTCTAAATCTTGTACTGAATTGAACACATTGACAGGGATAATTTTAGGAGCGTGTCCCGTTTCAGTGGTGCAAAGCATGTAATTTTCAGTGATGCGCTGTAATGCTGAACTCAGGCCGACAGGCTCATTGAAATTAGAAGAAAAAATTAACATGACCCATAGATCCTCCGAGTGGCCCTATAGACTTGAGGCCATGTGGGTCAAGTCATTCATTTTTAACCACGTTTTTCTAAAATAATCCCTGCATCCTGGTGAATTGGGCTGGCCCTCGGTTGTTAGTGTCTGTATAGAAATGACAAGAAAATATGTTTGCACAGTGAATATCTTGGACTGATATACTTGACCTGCACCGATAATAGTTTTTCACTTTTTAAGTTACTGGAAAATAGCTTACTTTCAAATTCGTGGTGGCTCTGCTGGCTCATTTTTACTACCGTAATACTAATTTATGCTAATCTATGAAATGCGTTCAACTCTCTCGATCATAAAAATGTCCAACCTACTAGATGAGGCCAAAAACAAAGTTGGTTCTGGTCTCTACAGCAATTCATTTGGAGACACGTTCTCACCAACTACAAAAGAAACGCCGCCCCACATCAATTTCAGCTGGCGTTGCATGTTTTTCCGTAAAACTGCACAAAGACACATAAGCAAGGGTACGCAAGGTTTGAAACACCATGATTTGCCAAGGGATGAGTAAAAAAAATCCCGTGTCAGTTTTGCTCTATCAGGTGGATTTTCTTTTTTGAAAAGATGAGCAACTAAAAAATACCACATAATCAACTATATTTTCAAAAAGACAGAGACCAGAACCATGTTTTTGACCAACCAGTAAATCTGTTCTGTAACTTAGCATGTTCTCAACCATTAGCAGGGTCAGGAGCTGTCAGACTATACCACTTCATAATTTATTGTTAGTTTCCATGGAGATAGAGTACACAGTTTTGTATCAAAGTGTGTTTGCCTTCTGGTTCAGTTGGTGTTAGTTGGTGGTGGCTAGCAGTGAACATCAGCGTTTACTTTAGCAGTTGTTTGACTTGTTTTTAAATTGATTTGGTTTTTGTAAAGTTTAGGAAAGTTCAGTTTTATTTATCAGTTGAAAACTGGCTTTAGTTTTTACTTGTCATTGGGTGCCTTGTGCGTGCTTTGAATCTGTAATTAGTCTAAAGATTTATTGTCTGATGTTTGTGATATATATTCAATTAATGTTCAGACCAATAGATGTCACTGTCTAGTCAACCCATTATTATGGTGTTTTTTTTTCTAGTTGGTTCCACAGCAACGACCCCTATGGGTGCAAACGGTGACCTTTTGACCCCCACGCTCATCTCGGACATGGATACCTTGTCTCTGGGCAATAAATCAACTACGCCAGCTTCAAGTATCGTAAGTGATGAGTGTAATCAATGGTGAATTAATTTAACAGTTGAACTACGTACCACAACTTTGTCTATCTTCACTAATTTTGTTACTTCAATCACTTTTCATCAAAACCTGATATATCTTACCACGTGCTCCAAAACATGATACTTCGTTACAAAACGTGATCTGCATCACAGATCTCAAATCTGGCGAATATCTCCTTTTGCAACGGAACTCTTCAACTGTTTTTGCTCCATCTGCTTAACACTAAACGTAGTTTTCTGTTCTCCCAATAGGTGGCAAGTGCAGTGTTCATCCCCACCCAGACACACGAGCTACTGAACCGTATCACGGGGCAGGGCCTGTGCGCCACCTACAGGTTCACGAGGACAGTCTCCGTATTCTCGCCGAAGAACATATCCGTTGAGTTGACACTCTCCAACACGTCGGACAACGCCATTAAAAATATACGAGTGGGAAATAAGGTAAACGCATCCCTATGTCGCCATGGATATTTTTTCCAAAATAAGATTTCTTGTGACCTTAAAAATTTTCTGATGCTGCGTAGTAGCAGAGTCTCATGTTTTAGTTTGGCAGAGAAAAGATCAAGCTGTATACAGTAGAATCGCAACAATTTCGGACAAAAATGATTTCTTAAATTGCAATTTTTTTCATTTTTCGAGGGCCTCAGATATTGTTGTAGATTTCTACAATTTTTCAAAATAATGTTTGTTGGTAGCTATGGTAGAACTTTGATATGGCAAGGTATTATTGACAGTGGTATTGTTTGTAATTTATGAAAAAATATACAAAAATTCACCTGCCTGCCATCTGTTCTCCTAACTTGGCGAGATTTTACCGCAAACCCAATATCAAGTATTTCAAAAACATCACTGTACCAGTGGTATGACCTTCCACACAACGGCTAGCTTGGAAGACATGAAATTTGTTAACTTTGGTATAAAAACGAGGACTTACTAAATAAAGTCAGGCATAATGGGGAAAATTTTGCAGTGGGTAAACGAATGTCTTCCGTGATACATGAGTCACTGTCCTTAAGCACGAAGTCATAACTTAAGATAGCATTCATATTCCCTATTGGTTTCAATAATATCATCTTGATGTCTGCCCCCACAGTAGGTATGACAGTGAAGGCCATGAGATGCGATTATCCGACATTAATGATCGGAGAAAATTTCCTGGCATTCCCTGTCATGGTTACCGAGCACAAATGTTGTAGACCACTCGTGTGTTTCCCACTTAATCACGAAAATTCTATCTTTTTGCATAGCTTTGCATGGGGTCCATAACTCCGCAATGGAAAACTAACGTGAGGTCTTACAAACCTTAAACGGACTCGTGCCGGGTAGCAGCAGTTCAGAGGCATGAAATCATGGAAGTGGGACAAAATACACATTTAGTTCAGATTGCACAAAAAGGAAATGGGACTGTGGTGTGTTCTGCAGGTTGGAATGATGTTGAGAAACCCTGTACATCTGTTGACAGGCTATCCAGGGGAGTTATTTTTAACCCTATCAATGTTCTACTAGTGTTTATATAAATGCTTAGTAGTAAATGTTTAATTTTGTGTCTGTTTTCAGAAATTGCAATCGGGAATGAGCATTAGTGAATTTCCAGAGATTCGTAAGTTAAACTTTTNTGAAACGCGTCAAAGATCGATTCTGCATATCCCATGTTCACGCAACTTGCTTACAAGTCATCGGGAGGGCTGTTCTCGGTTAGTGTTCTTTTGAACTTGGATTTGGCAACAACCAAATAACGGTCGGGTTAACAAGAGCTGCTTTGTATTTGCCAGGTATCTGTTGAGAAGTGTAAAAACTCAGCTCGCATTCGTTGGAAATTCCACGTCGCATTTTGCGGCTTGATACGAGCTGACAAATATCTCAGCTCGCATTTCCAAATTTCAGGTCGCAAATGCGACCTGCAGCTCGTTATGTCGAGCCCTGTTCTATGTGTACTTAGATCTATTGTTGGAAAGCAGGCGTTTGAGTACTAGAGAAAACTGTTGTACCTTTGATCTAGGATGACCGAAGAACTGTGCTTTTGTCCTGTAAATATAGGGACACTGTGGAGTGTCTATTTGGTTCTTCATAATGAGTCAATACCTTCCTACTTTTTGTCTGTTGTCAGGACACATATGATAACTTATGAAATGCTGACTGTGAAGCTGGAGAAAGTGATGCCTATACCAGTGAAATTAAGATACAAGGGTCCTAACCGTATTGTTCATGTCGTGTTGCTGGTCTCGATACATAACAGTGTATGTGTGTTGAAGACACATTAGCTGAGCTTATGTAGGACCCTAGAAAATTGTTCATTTTTGGCCAACTTTGGGACACTGTTTCTCGGATCAGATTCTTGTGAATTTTTCAGATTCAGTGCTTTATTCACTGATTTCCATAGCACTTTGAGGAATAGTTTTTTAAAATTTCCACTTTTGCATGAGGGCCATCGTGAGATAGGACTTGATGAAAAAATATTTAAGCTGCATAAAACGAATCTGACAACAATTTAGAGAACTTTAGCCGAGTGTTTTGGAGTTTGCATCTTGGAACAGTTATGTCGTGCACAATTAGGTTGCGTTATTGATCCTGTGGTCTTGTTATGAATGTACCTTTCTTTTTCAATTGCTAACTTTTCATTAAAAAAGCAAGGTCACGTGGCCTAATGAGTGGCAAATTGGTATAAAGTCAAAAATTTAATTTTTACTTTCACGAAATATATTGTAGATATTTGGCTGAATGTTGAGACTTCTTGAAAAAGTCGTAAATAGCCTCAATTAGTCCTTATTATTCAAATAATATGTTATCAAATTGACGAAACGAGAAGTTGCGTAAGATTTCCAGACCATACTTACACTGTTGCAGGTGACCTCGAGGTCAACTCAACAACCTCTGTGGTGATGGGCATTGATTTCTGTGATACGACCCAGCCGGCAATCTTTGACCTGTGCACGTCCTCGGCAAAGTTCAATGTCAAAATATCGGCGCCAGTTGGCGAATTAATTCAGCCATGCAGTATGAGCCAAAATGATTTCACTTCGGAGCGAGGTAAAGTTTGAGTTGATTTGGATGTTGGCATAGTTGATAGTGACAGCATACAGATGTAGTTTATTTGTTTGGATTAGCGCCCACATTTTTAAAAAGTTAATTATTTGAGTGCCTATTTTCTGGAGGTTGTACTCGGCTGTACACCGTCTGATGTGTACTCAGAACACTTAATTAAAAATCAATATAAATCATCGTGTGAAAACGGTAATACTAAAAATGTGCACCCATCTAGAAATTGACCTATCGCCAGGATTTTGAGTGACGGCTTAGCTGACCAATCAGACCGCAACACCTTCGTTTCCAAGCTGCCATTTTACCTGAAAAATAACGCATTGCCAGGTAAAACTCATTGTTTGTTTGTTTATTGACCTTTCTCAAGGCGGCAGAGCTTGCAATAGGTCAATTGGTTCTAACCAGTCGGTGGGTACTGCAGTGCCACCTGGTGTCTAAGGCACGCCACCTACCCCAAATGTTTGCATTTCTTGAATTAAGTGCTTTCACAGTTACAGTTTTCTGTGTACATTGCTGTATTACCTCTAGTAACTGTCTTCGCCAAAATCAAAATTCATTATTTGTGCCTCAATTCCAAGTGAGGTTTCGGTAACATTACTGTAAAAATTCTCCAATTTGGGACAAAGGTAACTGTTAAAATTGCCATGTTTCTGTTTTTCAGAGACTTACTACATTGTTGTAAATGCTCCAAATTTTACCGAATGTTGTTTGGCAACAGCTGCGCCATACAAAGTACTAAAATCAAAATAAATTTCCCAGAAAATTCATTTTTGTTCAGAAATTTGATGAAATGAAATTTGACGTGTCCATAATATTATGTACCAAACTGAAGAATTCGTACCGTACATTTTGTTATTTCAGGCAAACTAGGTGGAATGCATGAGAACTCGGCCAAGGTTGACCTCCCTGGAAGTCAGCCAAGTTCTGACACGGTCACCAGCTGTGTGTACCAGACCGTGAATGTTCTACAAGTTCCTTCCCCAGACAGCGATACCTATTGGTTTGCTGGAAAAACACTGTCTACAGGAAGCTACTGCCTAATCACAGTCAAATTCATTGACGATAAAGCGACAGTGTGCGTCAATTGTGATAAGATTGTCATAGGCTCCATGTTGGTTAAGGAATTAAGGCAAAAGTTATCAGCAGCCTGAACCAGGATATAGACAATCTTATGAGGTCGAGAAAGATGTTGTCTGCGAGAGAGAGACTCTTCCTCCTATGGAAATAAGACTTTTCTGTCATGATGTGGGCGTTGATGTTGACGGTCCATGCAGAACTAATGAAGCTTTGGCATTGAATGGCAATACAAATACATGTACTCTCAAATTAACTTTGCATTACTGAGTAAGGGAATTATTGGACACTTCCTCATATTGTGCTGCGACAGCTGTACCGGCAATGGAGTAAAATTGTATTAAAGAGTACTGTTAACTTATTGAAAGCGTTTTTGGTCTGTTCGGATTATTTTGAACTGTTTCTATAAAAATAGCATTTCTTCTAAGCAAAAGTGTGACATTGAACAATATGCTATGTCAGCTGCTACAGTAGGGGCAAACTGCGTTCTGTTGCTGGTTCGCATTTCAATTGGAGCAGTCTGGTCAGAAACGAGCATTAAAACTAGTAACACAAAGATTTAGGCAATTAGGTACACTGTTCTTAAATTGTATAATTTTACTCTCTGTGACGTGGCTTCTGGTTTGAAAAATTGTCGTTATAAAAATCTAAATAAATTTCATGGTGATTATGATATGTTAGATTGACCAAAAAACAACTTTAAAAAGGTTAACATCCTCCTTTAATGTTTGTTTTTGTTGAGAAATTTCACGCAATAGATTTCCACTTGACTGTCTTGGTGTGTGCGAATAGTTGAAGAATTATAAATAGAATGACCCAAAAGTATTCTGACTAAATGACCCAAAATTTCTCATCGTGACGCCTAGACAGAAGACACGTTCATCGTCAGTACTCTTATATCATGACTGAGAATGAAGGAAAGTTAGTAAGATGGATAGGCTGAGTTTTGCTGCCCTAATAGTTATTACTAATCATTTTTGCTGAGTTTTGCTGCCCTAATAGTTATTACTAATCATTTTTGCTGAGTTTTGCTGCCCTAATAGTTATTACTAATCATTTTTGCTGAGTTTTGCTGCCCTAATAGTTATTACTATCATTTTTGCTGTTAACAAGAGTCAGCCTTGATACCAAAAAAAAAAACAGCATTGTGTTGGATTACTTTTGTCTGGTGCTGTATCTCATTCCCTCAACTTTGAGTTATTAGATTCTACTACATCAGTTAGTAATTCTAGCATTTGGTGGTCAATTTCTTAAAATTTGTATTTATTTTATGAAATTAAATCAACACTGATTAGCACTTAATTTTCAAATCACCTTACTAACCCCCAGGTGTTTTAGACTTGATAAAACTCATTTTTTTTGTTATAACCACTGGATGGCTGGTAAATATTTAAATAAATTTGTTGAATTAAATCCATCTGTTTGAGAAGCCAAGTTACGTAACCTCAAGTTCAATGTTATGTGCCTTCAACCCTGGTGTTACAACAGTGAGGGACCTTAGATATACCGGTAGGTGGTGCTTCTGAAAATTGTGTTACAGTAAAGCAAATTTGACAATTTATTTCTTGTTGAAAAAAGTAAAGTTAAAGAGAGAGGTATCAGATAATTTTTAGTTTTTTTTCAGTTTTTCTTCTGTTGGGCTTGGTTGTGTCAAACTTTTAAATGCATGCATTGGTTAACTTTGATTGGCCCATGATGTCAGTGCATGAGTTATGCAACAGATGTCGGACTCAGCGATGAGTGTTGCCAATGATTTCCAGTCTGTAACTTCTTTTGTAGGTAGCAGAGGCCCAATCTCTCAACTGGAACTAACAAAATAACTTTCATTGTCATTTTCTGTTCCACTTCAGTTCTTTTTGTAAGGGGCTTACTATTCTGTGCTCTGGAAATGCATGTATTTGTAATTCATGCAGATCACTTCCTATTCCATGGTCGCACTTAATGACCTTTTCAGGCTACAGAAATGAGTCAGCATTTAGAGTTATGACTCAAACTTCTAGATACGTGTAGGTGGGTAGTGCTGCTGTCTGTTAGAGAGTGAATTAAGACAAGACATCCACACACCTGACTTATGGGCAAGCACACCATCAAAATGCTTTAAACAAGTAGAGCAGGAAATTGAAAAAAGTGGAATTTGACCTCTAGTAGATAAAGCCTTTGTTTCTATTCAATATTGCCATAAGTTCGTATAAGGATATTCAATGAAAACAACGAATATGTACTAAACAGGCCTAGTATATTGAGTACAATTGCCATGCATGTACTGCACTGGTATCTGAGACTCCTGACAACTGTGCTATTCAAGGCTTGGAATTTTCCTCCAAGAGGATTTCCTCTTCTTAGGTTTTGATTTCCTCAATTTGATTTCCAGTTTCCTCTTTTTGAGTTTCTTTTTACATTATTTAGACTTTATTGATGCAAAACGTTTATTTCAATTAAATTTTACAACACAAAAATATTTGTTGTGACACAAGCCTCTTTATTTGTGGAACGACACATCACCTGGAAATTTTCCTCTTTGTCATTGGTCATTCCAATGAAGCAAGACAAGGTAACCCTGTGTGTGGAGATTTATTCACTTGTGCTAATGTACCTGGCTTGTGAGCGACTGGCGGTCGTCCTATTACAGTGAATGACTGAGCTGGGTGTGAGCTGAGTGTGGTTGACATGCTGATGGCTGCACTGAAATTCGATTACATATTTACTCTGCGTGTGTAAGTGCAGAGTACTGTTGTTCCTGTTTTTTCTTCAATTTTATTCTTCTTATTACTCTGCGCGTGTAAGCGCAGAGTACTGTTGTTCCTGGGTTTTCTTCAATTTTATTCTTATTACTCTGCGCGTGTTAGCGCAGAGTACTGTTGTTCCTGGGTTTTCTTCAGTTTTATCCTTATTCTTCTTATTACTCTGTGTGTGTAAGCGCAGAGTACTGTTGTTCCTGGGTTTTCTTCAATTTTATTCTTATTCTTCTTATTACTCTGCACTTACACGCGCAGATTACTGTTGTTCCTGGGTTTTCTTCAATTTTATTCTTCTTATTCTTCTTCCGACCAACTTTCAGGCTTAATAACTCCAAATTGGGTGCATGTACGGTCTTTAAATTCAGCATATGAGTTTTGACAGTATATAAATTTTGATTGGTTATATAATCATATTCCATATTGCACCGGAAGAGGTCGTTTGGTGCAAAGGTCATATAATTTTCAAAATGCTATTTCTCCTTCAGTTTTAAAGCTATCTTTTTCAAATTCGGAGCACAGGTAAAAGTCAACATGACAATTTAAAAAATTATTTTTCTAAGTAATCGGGTCATCCAATCAGGTGAAATAGGTCAAAGGTCATTAGGTGCAAACTAAAATTTTGAGCTAGACACTTCAAATTGACAGGTCTGATTGCCACAGGTAAATCAAATCGGAATCAAAAGTTTCAGGTCATTTAGTGCAAACACTGGGTCATTAGGTGCATTTTTCTTCTGAAAATTTGACCTTTTCAATCAGAAAGTATTCTGATGTGTCAACCGTTAGACAACTGTGATTCTCATCTTTAAACACATTTTTCATGGGCTTTGCAATAATTCTAAAGATGCCTAAAATGGCACTGATGTGAGTGGTTGACGAGAGAACGAATTGTGAGCATGGTTTCCACTACTGCGCGCCCATATCGCTTGTGGTAGCAGACCAGTCCACCGTCACGTATTAATTGAAAATGTTCGATAAAATTTATAATCGGTCTCACGTGTGAATTTTTATTTCATGTCAGAGGAATGATTTGAAAAAATCCACCCTTACAATCCTCAACGAAGACAGCTATTGCAACAATGTCCAACACGTATCGTAATGGGAAATGCTCCACAAAACTGTGCACACATGTTAATTTGTTCAGAAAAGTACAATTTGCTCAAGCAGGTTCCGGGCTATCCGATCCATAGACCACTGCTTCACACATAGTTTTGCCAACCAACATGTTAAGTGTCACTCTCGTATTGTTTTTAAAAAATTCTTCCTTGGTTACTGCTCAAACTGTCACAGCTTTAAGATTGAGCCATTTAGTGACGACGCTGGTGGGCCCAAACTGTCACAATAAAAATGAGTAAATTTAATCTACGCTCAACAGTAATAACAGTTGGCAATTTGAAAACTACATGTACATGAACAAGAGGTAAACATCGATTTTTCGTTTTGCACTCCTGAAAATCTATGCGATCAGGATGGCATTTGTAAAAATGTTTTATTTTACTGTGAAATATCAGCAGAGTATGCTCCAAATTGTGGAGCCAAAACTCTAATTGTGAGGTTAGGCGCATGCGCCTTTAGGTGGGGGATCTGAGTATAAAAATCTCGCGAAAAGCGCATTATTTCGGATAATAGGATCGGGACATGCACTTATTTCGGGGAGAAGCTTACGATAACCTCTTGTTTAAAGTATACAGTTGCTCCCATTGAAATTTCCTCCGGGTGTTTGACACGGACGCTATGTACATGTAGATTTAATTTATTTTAAACGTATTTTGCGGTTTGAATACATCCCTTACGGCTTTATTTCATTCCCTAAATTATCCAAGATAGAAGTAAACAAACTCAATCAATAAGAGCGAAGACTGACATGTTATCTACTGTAAAATAACCAGGACTAAGCGTCTAAATGCGCTTTAAATTGATTGACATTTCGCTCCTCCCTTCCAACATGTATTTTACTAATGCATTTTCATGCGGGCATCCAGCCTAAAAATAGGGGTGCTCCAATTTTTGAGAATATACATGTAGACCTTTTACTAAAAAGCGCTTTACGTTCATAGCTATGAATTGTGCATTCGCCGAATTTTGGTAGTTTCTACGTTTTTAAGGACTTTTGTCTCGTTTTCCTACTTTTTTGGATTTTTGCTTCTATGAGGCGGACCATTTTGCTCACTTCGCCAAAAGGGGGGAGGGGGGTCGTTCGAGCCCCCGAGACCCCCCCCGGGTGCGCGAATGATTTTAATGTTCTACGGTCGCGTTCATACGTTATTTGATCAACTACATGTATAAAAGTCACGTTCAAAGAAATATGAGAATCACACAACTTCTACCGGTGACGTTATAGTTTATGCTAGCTTTGTAATTTTGTTGTAATTATATTTTTCTTAGCAGTAAATTTAAAGTTGTTGAGAGTAAACTTTCTTCAACTTAGAATACATAATGGCGTAACAGCGAATAGTACATACTTTAGCAAAATTTTCAACAAAAATAAACAAAAACCTCATCATTTGCACAGTTTATATTGTACAGCTATCATCAATAAATACATGATGGAATTTTGATCATTTTAATAATTTGTGCCTGCACAAAGCGCATGTAGGCACTGTAATTCGGGAAATTGGCTTGGCTTCACAAATAGGCGTATGGTTTTAAATAATTCGTGTAATTGTATCGCACTTTCTCCCTTTCCGTGGAGCTAACGTGTAATCAAACGGTAAGCAAAACTTTTTCAAACCGATGTTCATTGATAAAGCAATATAAAAACGTTCTGTTTGTTGTTGTCATATGCTTTTTAGCTGGGGACTACCGGTAAGTGTAGTATTACAATACCACCGTTAGAGGTTCTCAATGAAACATAACTTTGCGCTCTTTAGCTTAACTGTTTTAGCTACTCGAGGATGTCGTAATTACCTAGATCGCGGTAATGCTTTACCCAATAATTTCCTGAGAAAACAACTGTCTTTAATTACCACACGTTCACGCTGAAATGAGCACCGCGACAAGAAGCAAATTAAGTCCGCGGTTCCCTACGGGGCCATTTCACGGTTGAGCAGACTGTTTGTATCGCCGTCTTCAGGCAGTAATTTGTATTATTTCAAGCGTGCTTTATAGCATAATTAGTTAGTTTACAGTCCTTCCAGTGATGTTCGTTACGTATTATTTTATCCAATGCCGAGGTGCGCACGGATTATTGGTTTTTACATCGATCTCCGAACTACATGTATGTCTTCATAAACTACACGAGGTACAGCGTAATGCGCGAGCCGACTCGTTGCGCATTTGCCTCCTGGGGGACTCGCTCATAGCAGAAGTCCGTAAGGACGTGCCTCGGGTGGTATTCCGATCTCTCAAATGACGTCTCGGTTGGAAATTTGCCATTCTGGTACCGTCTGGGTTGGATGGTTTATAGTTTCAGTGCTGCGCCAGAGGGCGTGCATGGTACTTAAATACTTGGGCACTTGACTGATCGTCTGGTTAGCAATTTCCCTAATTGCCCAGATGTTTCCATTACTGTGGATGTGATTAATCGCTCGCCATTTACTATCGCATCATCTTTCTTAGAGTCCCGTCAGAGTTGCTCCACATATAACCAGACGTCCACGTGGCAGTCCAGACGGCGAGAGACACATGACCGGACACCAAAAGCATTGTAAATGACCAGGCGTGCGTTCAGTAGACGCTAGGACCTACGCTGGGACATAGCTAAACGCTAGTCAAAGTCACGTGCTCTCATTTAAAATGCACGGCAATATCTCACGTAATCTCGCGAAGTCTTGTTTTTTAGGAGGTCCTAGCGTTACTGCAGTTCTGCTTTTGATAGCTTCTTTTGCTTCCTTTTGCCGAACTATTTTTAGTGGAGTCACGAAATGTCCTCGATTTCAAGTCAACATGTTGTTTGGCAGTTGTGCATGAGCCGACTATAGTAGCGGACGAGACAGTCTCGCCACCTGGTGGCCGTGCTTCGCCTGTAATGCACGAACGGATATCTCGTGAAGACTTGCATGATATTACGATTTCGTCAGCGTGTTGATGTATTGCCTAGGGAACTGGCACTTCAGCGATTTTGAACACCATTTTATGTGGCGACACCCAGTCTACTCATCATAATATTTGATAGCGTCGTACGTGTTTCCGTATCGCCAGAAATTGATGTTACAAGTGTACTATTATAAAAATTGTTGATTGAAGTGAGGAGGCCATCCGTTCTGGTTAGGTCCATCCGCCTAGAATTGTTGCGCTTATGTCAGACGGGTACGCCCCTACAAGCGAAAAATTTGAGTAAAACCATGCTTAAAATAATGTTCCTGACATTAACGCAATTCGTATGTTTTCTCGATATATTCTCAGCAAGTTAGCACGTGGAATGTAGTGAAGAATGTTGCGAGTGATACAGGTTCACATACTACGTCTAGACATAGATTATTGTAAGCAAATGCATTTGATTTGAAACTTAATTTTAAACACATGGTTTGTTTTTCAAATGAAAATTCATTTCTTTCCGAATAACATTATACGATGCTTAGGTATGGTTTAATGGTGATGTACCAAATTTGTTCATCCCTCACAAATACGAAAATAACCAATTTTGTAACAGCTAGTGGCTAAACTAGACTGTGTCCAGTTGACCCTAATAGGTTACGCATGCTTCCAAACAAAATTCGCAAGTAAGCATGGCGGAATATTTTATCCAGGTTCTAAGCTAGGAAGTGGACTTTCAAAAGAAAGTCTCTCAAAATGTTCATCACGGCAAGTTTATGGGCTTTTGTCAAAAACAATGCGAGTGCCAGTATCCACAACAAGGTGTACGCGCGTATAGTTTTATGTCTTGTACGAAAGACGCACATCCTCGCCTGTGTGCATGCGAAAGACTCACGACAGAGTAAACAATTTTCTCTGAAAAACGCCGTACATGTACGTGTGTTCAACGTAAATGACCAAGCCAATACAAAAGTGTTCTGCTGCGGAATTTTGACAAGATGCATCAAAATTATGTTGGTCACATCTGAAGCTGTTGATCATATTGTGTTGCTGAAACTTTACATTCTCTTTGCGGTCAGTATTTTGCACTCGTCATGCGGGATTTTAATCGATGGCATAAAAGTAACCTGTCAGACAAATCGCTTAAAACTAATATAGCACCCCCAATGATTGATCTCTTCTACGTATATGTCAAGTCAATTATGATATGCTCAAACGGTCAAAAGAAATTCCTCGTCTTGGGTCCAGCCCTTTTACTGACGAACCAGTTCGACATCTTACTAAAGGTCAGTTTATTATGCGTTATCCTTCGGATGTGACTGGAACAAGCTTTCACTGACTTAGCGTGATTGAGCGAGCATTGCATTAATCAGATTTTCAATTAAAGACATAGGCCTAGTATCTGTGTCAGTCGTGTCGAGCTTGACAGACTTGTAGGAGGTTGTCAGGCCAAAATACAACAAGAAGGGGTAATAAACTTTAAACGGATTGCACGAGCAAATATGTGTTACGTTGTCATCGTTCTCGGGTGACGACACTTCACTTAAGGGTCTTCTAGTTACAGGTCTACCATTTAAATGAGACAGTATGCGCTCCAAAATCCGTTGTAAAATGCACAGTGAACAAAGAATATGTCATTCTTAGTCAACAATTGCTAACAATGAGAGGGCTGTTTGTTAGAAAATAAATTTGTTCGCTAGAAACGCTAGAGCGGCTGTGGAAAGAAGCACAACAGCAGTCCTAAAACGAAACGTTTCTTGTTCACGCGCCGGAGCCGACGTAATCGGCACAATGGCTCACTGCTGCAGAATGATGACACTGTAACCAAATCACAAGTAACATGCTCCTTGGGTCTTGGTATAATATACGGGACAAAGAAAAAGAACAGAAACGTGTTGCAGTTGTGAATGTTTTATGGTGCTCATGAGCTCACCTTCTACCAAATTAGATTGACTTTTGATTTATGTCACTTGGCGTTACTGGTACAACTTGTCTCTTAATCAGAGTCAATTTTAAAAGAATTTGTGAGGCTTGGAGGAATTAGCAGTCATTATACTGCTAAACGCGACAGGTCTCGAAATATAACGAGCTGTCAAGTCTTCCAATTTAAGCAAAAACAGTTTGATATCAGTTTTGTAACGGTAAATCATGCGCTCACCCAAGGGGGCTCGGGGGGCTCGAACGGGTCCCCCATTTTGTGAAGTGGAAAAAGGCTCGCCTCAGAGAAACAAAAACTCCGAAAAAAGTAAAAACGAAACAAAAGTCCACTTAAAAGGCAGAAACTGCCAAAATTCGGGGAATGCACAATTCTTAGCTCTTGACGCACCCCGTGAATCTTAGTAAAAGGTGCACGTTCTCAAAAATTCAAAGCCCCATTTTTAGGCTGGTCGCGCGGATGTAAACTGTAACAATTAGAAGTGACTTTATTGCAAATATAAGTGAACTTCATAACATATTTTATGACTAAACATATTAAACAACCACAGAGTACAAGTAATTTGACACTGGGAATTATTTCCACAAATATTTTCTTCTTAAAAATTAATAACGCTTGCGTCGACCATAAATTATAGACAACGGATTCGCAACTCCGACACTTTCTTCCGAAATATCCGAGAAGAGGTGCCACCCTCCTAAATTACCGATTTCAGTTTCCGGTTAGTGTATTGTGATGGGAAATTCTCGTATTTATTTTACTGTCTTGTACAACGAAAAAAATCAATAGCGACATTGAAACGCTGTTCTATGTCTTCCAACAGTAGAACTGTTGGTATCGTGAGTACTCTTGGCAATGCTACAGGTCATGTAATTGCAAAATTCAAACTTCAGTGCTGAGGAAACTTAGTCCTTTTACATTTCGCCTGTGTGGCCGAACACCTTACCACAGCCGACCATGATTAGCCGGAAGTAAAACTTGCTAATTTTGCCAGGTGTCGCTAGTGAAAAGCGACGTCACAGTTTATGCGTAAGATCACAGATTTCATCCATTGAAAATAAACGGAGTTGGCAGTACATGTCTATGTGTCGGCACACAAAAGTTACAGTATCAAGCTATTCATTAAAAGGTCGTTCTCGTTTTTTAAGACCGAAAAGCACACTGTGAGATTTTTGTTTGACTGGATAGATTTTTTGAAGTTATTAGCATTGAGCTAGAAAACAGCAAGATTTTTTATCAGTGATTTCATTACAAATCGCTAATTCTCGCTCGGGTGTCTGCCATATCATTATTACCAGTTAAAGGGACATAACCGGTTTTACAACCCAAAAACGCCTAATACTAATAATAATAATAATAACAGTAATGATGATAATAATAACAACTGTTATAATAATAACAATAATAATAACAATAACAACTGTTATAGTATTAATAAAAATAATAACAATACTAGTAATAACAATAGTAATAATAACAATTATTATTATTACTATTGTTATTATTATTACTATTGTTATTATTATTACTATTGTTATTATTATTATTACTATTATTATTGCTATTATTATTTTTATTATTATTATAACAATGGTTACTATTATTATTATCACTATTATTAAAATGTGTTGTGCGTTTGTGATTTCGTTACAAATCGCCAATTCTTGCTGTTGTTTGGCTGACATTCGCTGAGGCCGGTGACCTTCGGGTCAAAAGAAGAGGAATTTTGGCTCAGCAAGGAGAGCCTCGGTTGTGCTGCGTAAGACGCTGGAATTGCATGTTCGATTCCACGTTCTCGCTGATCTAAACAAAACCTTTTTCTCACCGATAATGTCAGTCTTTATACAGATGAATACGCATAAAATATTCTGTCACTTTTCGAGTGGGATATATCTTCAACAGGCATTAGGCTGCGACCTGCACGGGTGATCCAGGTTCGATTCCGCACTGAAGCTAATCTCAGACACTAAGAAAAACCTAGACAACGAGTAGGCCTACACACACGCTTGTAATCAGAATTAAAGGTCGTCGAATATAGTATCCAATAAAACACGTATTCATTAGAAAAACCAATGTCGGTCATGTTAATGCGTGAAATTACTCTCAAAATAGTTCAACTATCATAACTGCAATACTGTTATATTGATCAAGTACAGGGGAAGGTTTACAATACAAGCAGTCATAGCATGTTCACAGGCGGGTTTGTACATAAATTGTTTCAGCTATATTAAACAAGAGACAACAATCATTATGCTAATCTAACGCTAACATTATTGGCACAAAAGTGGACGAGAAAGCAGGTACTGTTCACGCCAGAGTATCCACCGAATTCCTTGGAAGGGTTGATGTTGCTGTCACAGATTAAAGTGAGCTAGTAGCTATTCATGGTCTTGGTCGAATGTGTATTGACTGAGATGATTGCCTGTTTAGCGTACTACTTTAAAAGTCAAAAAACAAACAGTAGTTAAGGCAAACGACCAGTACGGCTGTTTTTAAAATTGAAAAGTGAATATTAACCGTCTTCGAATTTTTAAAATCGATGCATTATAACAGAAATTAGCCTGTGGGATTTCTTCAGTAGCTCGGCTAAGCCGCGCGCCTTAATTTGTGAATCGATTAGGACAGGTTAGTCACAGTCTGTTTTAAGGTTGCTTAGGCGTTCGAGTAAAAAAACCCCAAATATTAGCGTACTGAAACTGAGCTTAAGCTGAACTCAAGTGGCATATTTTTTACTTTTTCAATATTTGAAAAGGTTACCCGTAATAAATAGCACCTCATTCCACGAAGAGTACTTGCTAATTTACTCACCTATCGTTACCTTTCAAGCAGCGCACTAAGTAACTTACAAGTATTTACATGACATTCCTAAAATCCTGTTGCAAAATGGCAAAATTTTACGAGCTATTCCTATTGACGTTTTGGAGAACATTGAACATGTACGTGCTTAAAACTTACACTCAGTCATTTCTGAGAAACAGCGTTCCGATTCTAGTCAAATTCCGCTCTTTTCTAAGGTTACCCATTACCTTAACCATATAGGTAATAAATTCTATTGCTTTGAAGTAAGTACGCCGATATCATTATAATTACTATATTTGGCTTATTATTAGCGAACAACTCCGACCTCACATTTTATATGTACATGTACTCTGGTTTTCCGAATTTGTCAAGCGGAGCATAGGAGCTAAAGCTAATTACGCGATCTTGCGGTTTTTGCATTATTTTAAAAAGCGATCGATTTTTTTTTTGTTTAGACTCAAAACTGCGTTGAATCTTAACACGAAAATACCCTTTGAAACCTATTTACCGTGATGTGCTTATAAGATACGGGTGAAACGCACGATGCCTCTTGAAATAGAAACCATTCGGAAATGACCATAAAACATAGTGGTAAGAGGATGATAAAGCCGTTACAGGCAATAAAACGCAAAGTGAAAAATATACGATAAAACATCTGTCAATATAAAAGAATATACAAAATCAAAGCTAACGTTTCGAGCTTCAGTGCTTTCTCTGCTGTCTATATTACCCGATCTCGTAGCCGAGAGCGAGAGCTTGAGATGATGGGTTTTAATTTATCGCTGTATTCCTCTTCTCATTTGATTTTATACACGAACACTCTTTACATCTTCAAAGTTCTGCACTCGACTGCCTGCCGTTATGCACAACACGTTTTGAAAAGTTTATCAGCAAATGACGAGTCTCTTTGTATGACTGAAGTTATTGTTTCGCGACAGTCAAGAATTCGTACTCTCTGTCGCAGCGCCACCTATGGATAGTAGCACTTAGAAAAACAGTTACATCCGGCCAGATTTTCTCCAGGTGCAAATTTAATTCATTGTTAGCAGACGACTAAAGTGTCATATTATCTGGAAATATCGTTAATCACTGATGCAATGCCAAGCGACTTCTCCTGGTTTGGTTTCAATGGATTCTCCGACACTTCCTTTTCTCGTAATCGGTGGCTTTGGCGACCCATTTTTGAGCAGACTCACGAAATGTCGTCCATTTCCACGACATGTTTGGCAGTTTTAGATAAACCGAGGACGAGACGGGATCTCGCCACCTTGTTACTACTAGGGAAAATAAACGCCTTCTTTAAACTTACATGATGTACATGTAGTACCGTCAAGAACAATTCCCATATTTGAAGTGAATTGATGCGTTTTCTGAGAACATTCGAATTGCAACGACCTTTGAATCCAAATGTGCTAAAAAGTCGTCCATATGCGGAGTCACGTATCCCACTGGCAGCGAATCTCAGTGATTCGCACGATAACACCCGATACATGATGTATCGCCACTCTTTTAAAGATTGGGTAAGCAATTAACTAATATACTACCGTGCTGTGAGCTATGACTTAACGCCATGAGTGTTTTTCAAAGAGAGTAATATGCTGAAACAGCTTGTGATCAAAGTGTTAATTTATTGTCGCCTGTTGGCCTTAAGGGAATTGCAAGATGCCGACGTCACCAATGCACGGCCTGAGTAGATTTCATTCGTTTGATAGTTGTGCAAGGAAATAAAGACAATTTTAAAGAACAGCATTGAAAGCTGTGTAATCGGGTGTGTCCCCTAGCTACATGTATCATGAACAGAGAATACACATTCACAAAACCCAGACTAATGCGATGCGAGGTAATTCCTGATAGTGAAAAACCCTTTCCGAGACATTGAGAACACCTCGGGAAATTCCGTAGCCTCAATTCCCCTTGAAGGTGAACTATGAAAATCAAAGCGGAATATATCCAGGACAAACATTTTCTAGTCAAGAATTAAAATCTCTGCAGAGCCAAAAACATACTCAAAATCATAATTTATCACGCCCGGACCTATAACTTATGATACCAGGACCCGAAATTTGACTATGATTTATCACGCCAGGACCAAAAATTTATCCTGCTAGGACATAAAGTATATCACATTTATAAATTTTCTTTCCTGACGTCATATAATATCGGTCCTGAGATGATCAGTTATAAGTCCTTACGTTATCAACTTTGGGTCCTGACCTATTAAATTTCGCTGTTGAGTTGTTTTTTTTAGTTAAAATAATGGTTTGACTGTTTTTGATTCTTGAATAAGTGATAATTCTGGTTTTGAGTTCTTTCTTGTTGGTTTTGCAGGGTAAAATAAATGTTTTGACCTGTTTTTAATTCTTGAATAAAAATTTTTTGTCCTGGAAATTGTTCCGCTTTGGCTTTTCATAGCAAACGTCATCTCCACGTGTCTTGGGCGGTCTTCAGGGTTATGGAGGTTTCAAGTTGTAGAGTAATTGGCCGCATGACTGAAGTTCGTACCAGAAGGAAAATTGCTACGAAAATAGCCCAATGGAGCCAATGTCGCATCGTTCGCCCCTTCTTGGTCTGCCATTCCGTTATTTTTCTCCCGCCATATTATACTGACTAACTGATACTACACAGCCAAAACAACAAACTAACATGATACCTTCAAATTAATCAACGAGGATCAAATTTTTGTCTTCAACACATGCGCGCACCCCGCAGCCTTCAAAATGGGGTGGCTCGAATTCCTGTCGATGTGGACCTTTTGCTGACAAAAAATCGGGAGGACATAACAACGGGGTACCACATCCACAACTCTGAACTGTGCGTCTGCGTCTTTTTTAGTGCATATTTGTCTCATTTTCTCGGACTCGTTCGAGACCCCCGCGCCCCCCCCCGGGTGAGCGCACGCAGCAAGTTCAGCCAGTACTAATTTGTATTTATGCTGAGGCACGCGTTACTTCAGGTGCAAATACTTGCATATTTCTAAAACGCCTTCTTTAATGGCGACTTTCACTTTAAAGCTCTTAATCAATAATATTATCAAAAGATTTATAAATCGGGAACTCGAGGAATAAAAATAGTTTTTAATCTTTATAATAACAAGCATTCATTGTGCGACTTCTGTTGCTTTCTCTTGGGACCGAATTATTCAGTCTAGCGGCTCCTGCTTATGGATTTTAAGAACCTATGCATAAAAATATCACGTGAGCACTTGGTTTCGAATAATGTCTTATAACGCGTTCAGATGTGAATGTTTTACAAGAAGACACCTAACGTCTAAAACGAGCGTTCACAAAGGTTTGCACTGTCTTACCGTCGGAAGACAGATCAGGCATCGAAGGAGTGTTCACATGTGCATTTTTCAGACTGATCTACCTTTTGTACGGCACGTAGTAGACACCAGGGGCGGATCCAGGATTTTGAGTTAGGGAAGGCCAGGCCAGAGTATTGGTTATGATTTTAGCCGTCCGACATTCGCACTCCCAGACTCCCAAATGGAATTTGGGAGAATTTTAGAAGAGCCATGGCCCCCTTAGCCCCCCTCTAAATCTGCCACTGGACACATTTGTAGGGTCACCATCGCGCGCGCGAGACTTTGGTACTTATCCCACGTCAGGGGTAGATTTAAGAGCGTACCCCGCGTCACTGACGCACAAAATATTTCGTTGACGCACTGTGATTTCTCAACTTGACCAATTGGTCAGGGGGTCAGGGGTCATTTTAGAAAGACATGGATACGTGTAAATTAACCCACACGACCTCAAGTCTGTCGGCCAATTTGGAGAACCTGTGTGCCATGCTATTTTTTGTCCTTTTTCGCTTTCAGTTTGAATGGGCCCGATGACCCGACTTAACCAACCACGATGCGGCAGTGAATCAGTTTTTTACACTAATGACGCAAGGCGCACTTCTAAAATGATTCCTGCTGATGTATTAAAATAGTGTCAACATTGATTAAGAAACAATCCCATCTTAATTGTCTTGCCGCAGAAATAATTAGTTATTGCACAATGTACAGGTACATGTAGAACAGCTGTTGAAAAGTTATATTTGTGACCAAAACAACAAGGGCAGAAACGTCTCGACAAAGAAACCATCCTCCAAAATCAAATTAAAAAGTTCTCTAAATTGGCCCATAGTTTTAAGACATAGTGGGTCAACTGGCATATGCCCACGTTTTCTAAAATGACCGCCGCAGCGTCCTAGCACAACTTGAGTTCTGTTTACATTTATTTACAATGCTCAAGCCGTTTAATTAACTGCAATAAGCAAACGTGTGGTGATTCAATTGATGGGATATTATGTAATCTTTCGAAGCTCCAGTTTCATTCATTTCAGAATTAAAGGGACACTCCTGGCAAGAAAACTAACTTAGCACAAGTGTGGAATCGAACCCACTGTCTCTGCAATAGCAAGCTTTAGCGCTGAGCGATCAGTACTCGACCTGGTAATGTCACCGGCCTTGAATGAAGCGAATGTCCTGACAAACAACGGCAGAATTGGCGATTTGTAATAAATGCACAAAAACAAAACGAATTTTACTGCTTTATTGCTTTGGTCAAACTTAGTATCTTTAAAAAGTCTACCCCATTCGACAATGATCGCAAAATTGCGTTTTTCGGCCTTAAAAAGACCATGTCACTTTGATGCTGGATTGAGACAGCGTATGCAGTCAAAATGCGGACTTCTAGAAGTACATGTACTGTAGGTTTCACCAGAGTTTTAAAACGGCAAAATCGGTTGCGTTTTTGAAATGTTGTTACAGATCACAAATTCTTGCCGTCGTCTGCCAACTACTCGCTGAAATCAAGCTCATAGTCTCAAACTGTCAGCGAAAAACGCTTAAAATACTTGAATGTCATTTATCAAGTCGGGTTTAGCTCGCTGGTTGTGAGATCCGTTCAGCGTTGGAGCTGATCTTAATAAAACATTTTTCTTGTCACTAAAGTCACTCACTTTATGACGACGAAGCCAAAGACTTAGCGAGAAGCAAAGAAATATACACGCAAATCATGCGCCCAGGGTTAACGCTCCAGGACTATGACTTAAAATTTGACGAACGCGTATTGAAGGTGTGACCGATTCATGGTATTGCTCATGATACACGATTGCATTTCGTTGCCAGCTACTGTAGAGCTCATTTTTCAAAGAGTTTGCATTGATTTAAAATTCCCGAATCAATACTCCTATTACATGTCGCTGGACAACATTTCGAGAACTTCACTATTCTGAAGTAAGTAATGCACAGTGAACCGAGTATGTGTCTTCCCAATGAATCGCACTGACGTCCTCATTGACAACGATCCTTCAGACCCATTAATAATTTCTTTTCCTAAGAACTGGATTTTTTTCATTCAACACAACTCCATTCTTGCGAACGCATTTCTTTGCAGACATGTGCGGATAGATCTCGTCTACTACCGTATCTAGCCCGTGCACCTCGTATCTCGCATGAGAGAGCGAAAACAACCGTGTTTTACTAGGAGGAAAACGTGTGCTCATCAAAACAGAATTGCCGTGCCCAAGGCGAAAGATACAACGCAGCTCATGGGAAAAGAATTACTTTCATGAGAGAAAAAGGTGTTAATGAGACCACCTGGGAATGAGGAATAATGTTTATTCTGGTACGGTCTTTCGAAATGCGCAGTGCCATTGCGTGGACTGAATATATGTAGAGGGCTCAAACCACAATACTGCTACGCGCTCATATTCCCGGAAGGCTGATGTTCCCTTAAAGATATACGTTCCGCTTCGTCTTGGTGAAACACGTTACAAAAGTGATTTTAGCGCAAACCAGTTTGAATTTAGCCAAAACTTATTCGCAAGTAATGCTCGATCAATACGATGTCAATCTTTGAAAAATAAGAAAATAATAGAGAGTTTTAATGCCGAGTTTTCCATTTTTGTTGGTGCACCAAAAATTGTCGCTACAGTTGAATACATCTGAACTTCAACTTGTAGGGCTATATAATGTAAAACGAAAATACATGCTAGCCTGTAATTTACGAAATTTATCAGATGCACACTCTCGTATGTGACTGTCTTTTCAAAATCAATTTTATAAGTTCGCAATGATGATTTTCATTCACGCAAACATCGGTGGTCGTCTGCTGGAGCCCTTATATTGAAAAGAATGACGCTGTCTATATCATCTTCAGATGGCTTTATGACGTGACCGTCCGCTGTCAGCCATTTCGACTCCTAAAGCTGGCACGACTTCTTGGTGGGCGAATCGACAGTGACTGGACAAGTCACCCAGTGCCCATCTGACGATGACTTCCTGTTGAGCTGCTCTCATCTTCACCACAGTCATTATGATGTCCGTTCCGCCGCCTCGTTTCTTGCAGCATTGCAGGACTTCTTGACCAAGAGGGCTAATGGTGTCAATGAAGCACTTATCCTAGAAAAACTGTTTCTCAAACCTCCATGTCGACCAAAAGAACTTTATAGTTAGGGCACGAGGGAAGACTACTCTTGACGATGAATTCGGCTTCCGCTCCAGCCGTCATGACGGGGAATTCCGGGTCAATTCGTACGAAAAAATTTGCCTTGTGCTGTACTACGATGTCTCGGTGATGGAGACTGCTTCCTGCTTCTACGAGTTCACTGCTAACAGGCTATTTCCTCTCCGTTCTGGGTTGGATAACTTGAGAGTCCATAATTATGATCATTACAGTTGTGCCTTCGCCAAAAGAAGTTCCTCAACAAGATATGTACGGTGATTTTTCGCTTATTAGAGTATGTCCGACAAGTGAAGTACTAGTTTGTCAAATTCCTTCTATAGAATAAACATTGGTCTATATTACATATTAGTAGCATGATTTGTACTGTGTACATGTCATATAACAACATTTGGTAATTCTTCATAATTTTGTTAACCCATTTATGCCCAGCGTCCCATTCGTGGGACACTACAAAAATGCTGTCCTAAATTAACGAAAATTCAAATCTATCTGGATTTACTCTGGTGAAGTGTTTGCTTGGGAATGTACGCAGAAGGTCATTTGCAACAATTGGAATTATCTCCACTTTTACTCACGTAATTGTGCTATTGTGACGCCACGCCTGCATGGTTTAAAGGTTTTCAACATGTCTCAAAGAAGGTAAGCAAAAATTTTATTCAAATCATGAAATTTTCAGTTTATTGCAATTCACTTAGTAGAATAATGTGTCTAGAGTTCATAGAAAGTTTTAATTATTTGTTTTCACAAATTGTGTAAAAAATAAATGCCCTTTGCAAACGTCCCACAAAAGGGACGCTGGGCACAAATGGTTGCTCCTGGTAATATCATTATTCTCATTTTATTTGGCAGAAATCTTACTGTAAATGATGCTGTTGCAATGCTGGAAGATGATGGAGCATTTCAACGGGCTGACATTTTTATGAGCCCACCTTCAGATGGTGATATAACAGATGCGGATGAGTGGAGATGAAGACAGCGGTGGAAATATAGATAATCTTCCTGGTCGTCTCCTTACTGCTGCAGCGTCTGTAACCGTTATCAACAGCACACGTCAACGAATGGAAGACAGCAGTGACAGCTCTGATGATGAACCACCTCCACCCAAACAACAAAGAGCAAACAGTACTGCCAAAAAGGCAAAAAAGCAAAAGACTGCAAGAACCTGGGTCAAACAGGACATCACAGCCCATGACAAATTTCTGTGGCGTCAACAACCAACAGCAAACTTTGACAACTTACCGCAGACTCCAGCAGGATTGTTCGAGTTGTTTTTTTCTGATGATGTAATTGATATGATTGTGTCAGAGACGGTGCGCTATGCTGGAACTAAAGGTGCTCATGATTTCACTGTTACCCAAGATGAGATGAAATCATTCATTGGCATACTCCTGGTATCCGGATACTCATCGACACCTAGGCGCAGAATGTATTGGTCTCTTGACGATGATTTGCACAACACAGCAGTAGCCAACACTATGTCTCGCAACAGGTTCGAGACAATAATGCGTTACTTGCATTTAGTAGACAATAACCGCCTGGATGGCGCTGACAAAATGGGAAAGGTGAGACCTCTGATGGCGGCTATCAATGAGAAATGTCTCATCTATTTCAGCCGAGAGCAAAACTTGTCAATTGACGAGTCAATGATCCCCTACTACGGGCGACACGGGGCCAAACAGTTTATTCGCGGCAAACCCATCAGATTCGGATTCAAAATCTGGGCGTTGACCACTGCTTTAGGATACGTGGTTCAGTTTGAACCATATCAAGGAAAACGAGGTCAGCAGACGGGTGACACCGCAGGGTTTGGTATGGGGGGTGGAGTCGTGCTTGATCTGTTGGCTGAGCTACCAAAGGACAGACCATACCACCTGACCTTTGACAACTTGTTCACCTCACTGGACTTGGTTGACGAGCTCTCGAGACAAGGCATTGCCTGCACTGGCACAATCCGTGCAAATCGTCTGGGAGACTGTCCCCTGACAGCAGTGAAGGAGTTCCAGAAGACACCTCGTGGCACATATGACTACTCATACGATGCAGCAAATAATCTTTGTGTTGTTCAATCTTCACGGAGTTGCCCCCTTACAAAGGGCAAAAAGATGGTCTCGCGCAGAGAGCCAGCGCATACGGATTGACCAACCCTTTGTGATAAGTCACTACAACCAAACCATGGGTGGCGTCGACAGAATAGATCAAAACATAGATAAGTATAGGGTCTCGATACGATCAAAGAAATGGTGGTGGCCGATTTTCGCCTATTGTCTAGATCTTTGTGTACAGCAAGCATGGCACCTCTACAGAGCAACCGAAAGTGGAAAGGAGCAGCACAAAGATCCCCTGGAGGTTCGGCGCGAAATTGCTAATGTGTTGCTTATGAAGGGGAAACGAGTCACTCAGTATGTTCCTAAATCCGTGCCTTGCTCAAAGAAAGTATTGCCTGATGTCAGATTTGACAGAGTGGACCACTTCATTAGCACAAGAGACACCCAGAGGCGATGTGTAGTTTGTAAAATGAAGACAAAGCGTTTTTGTGTGAAATGCGATGTTAGCCTTCACGACAAATGCTTTATGGCATTTCATGTTGCACAATAAAGATACTTGATACAATATTCTCATGAATTTTTGTCATTTATTTTACTTTCTACAATATCTTCACATCTAAAAACAATCAATATCATACTACATCTTTCATTTTTACTAGTTTTAGTAGGCATTTCTGTTGGTGGTTTATAGACCCCACATGTGCCCAGCGTCCCTTTTGTGGGACGAAAATAAAAACGTCAAAAAAACGTAAAATAAAAACTTCTTTCCATCTTTCCTTATTCATTATGTTCATTGTATGTTTAAAGGCACATAATATCTGAATATGCAGTGAAAACGCGTAGTTGGGCATAAATGGGTAATCAGCCTTAAAAAATGAAAAGGCGAAAATTTTGGCAATAGTTTCGCGCAAAATATGTGCAGAATTCCCGTAAATAGCAGCTGCACTTTGAAACTACGGCGGTAAAGTACACTTCTGAAACAAAGAATCACTCCATGCCAACTGCCAAAGCACTTATTCACTGCTTTTTTCATATTTCCGTGCTTTCAAAGACAATTAGGGCCTGGGGTCTAATCTTTGTATTCGAAATCGAAATTATTTTTGCATTTTCTCCCCTGCTTTAATTCGAACTCAAGATAAGTATCGTATTCTATAGTCGAGTATGTTATGGTTTACGCACAAGAGTTTCTAGTCCAACTTCGCACTTTATAACCGATACGAGTAAAGACAGAAGATTTCGAGTACAAGCTCGATATTTTGAGTTCAGACTTAAACAATGCTGAGAACATCAAGTGGAAGAGAGAACAAGAGAGTCATGTAAACGTAAACATAATATACCCGAGTCCAGAATTAAAGACGTTTATCTTAAGAATAGAAAATGTCAAAAATAATTTCTAGACCGTTGTTCAGCACAAAGACTATATCCCTTGCCCTGAAGCCATGTCATTCTTGGTAAGAGACTGTGTCGGAAGGTCCACCACTTGAACTTCCTGGTCTGTCAGTAGCCTTCACTCTGTCATTTGATCACCAGTTGCACTTGGTCCTTGTCTGCTAGATTTGCATTGAACCATTTCCACAAACAATTCATGATCCTCTCCACAATGGATGGAATTGTCTCGATACTTCTCATTTAGTAATGACAACACCTCTTGATTTCTTTGCCTTCACCATCAAAATTTTAAAAAAATTAACATATAAAAGAAAGAAGTGTATAACAAAAACGAGTGCTAGAATGCTGCATGAAAACGACGTTTCGATATGAAGCAAATATAGTCCTCAATAGTCAAACAGAATAGAACGTGGTTTTCATCCTGCGTTCTAGCGTCGTTTTTGTTTTACACTTCCTGCTTTTAATTATTCCAAAACTAATATTATAAACACATATTAAATTCCATTTCAATAAGGTTCATTTTTAGAAAAACGATGTTGTGTTAAAAGAGACAATTTTTGTTTAAATTCGTTTCAAGCAAAATTCCAATCTAGTATCCCAACTCCTGACGTATCACTCTAATAGTTCTCATTGAGTGCTCTTCGCAAGCTCACTGCATGCATAGAAATAAGCAAGTTGCGATCACTTACGAAAAAGTGCTGTGACTAAAATCGATTTTAATTATATTCAGGAAATCAAAGCATGCCTGATGTCGACCTTAAAGAGTGCCATTCATCTGACTACAATACTACATAGCTGAAAACAATTTTCCACAAAAGCCGGCATACAACAAACACAGGAAAAGGCCAGTCATTTCATTCTTTTAGTCACAGATGAACTTGCCCGAGTGTCAACTGATACAGTGTTTGTCGAAACAAAAACGTTGACTCAGGAGAAGCATTATTTATCTATACATCAGACGCCATTAGAGACCTTTTTAAGAACCGCCTCTGTCAGAGCAGAAACCTGTTGTTCAAAAATAACACACATTCCGATTTTCTGTTTTCATTTTCTCTTGGGTTTTACTGACTGCTATAGTATCTTACAATGGCAGCAAAATATAGACTATGGTTACTCCCATGTAGCACTTCGCAATAATGTGAAAGCCAACTTTCGGTTTTAAAATCAGAATGGATTGTCTGAGCATATTTTTCTATTTTGTGCGTCTGTTTCACGTGTCTTAATTATAATTTGCGACAGTGATCGGTACGAGTGGCGTGAACAAATGACGTCTAAACCGGAAGTGATAATAGAGGACTAACAAATAGCATGCGCGGAAGATGGTGAAGATCGTTACAAGATGTGCTGCTATCTTCGAAATCTGACAACAATAATGACAAAACGTTGGAAAAACCTGACATATATTCATTTTTCTTTACAAGTTCAGCGCAATTCTCTTATTCGCTTTCACGATTTCAAATCTTAAAACTCAACGAATTTCACATCAAACTGACTCTTCAATGAGGTTCACTCATACTGCAGTTGCCACGTGAGAATGCTTTCCATTCCTTGAGAATAAACTGAGGAGATGGCGTCGAAACATTTCACCGGTTATCAAATAAATATAGAAGTTGAGAGCGTAATGAGAAAGGCCGATCTGAGTAATAACGGTTTTTATCATAATATAGCTAAAATGGCGTTGCCACTCTGGATCAGTTTGAATTTCAGCGTCCGTCATGGTGACATTTCCCATTTGGAAATGCGGGTATATGGAATACACGGTAGTCGCAGGTATACTAGTCACTATATAGTAAAATGAAACAGACAGAAGCATGACTGTGGTCGAATTCTTGTTTCCGTTGGACTCTCCCGTGAGCTGCACTGGAGAGTTCCTCCGGCCACGTCTCGATACTTTCATTACTTCGCGTATGACGAAAATGTTGAAGACGAGGGTTGACATAGGGAGCAAAACAAATATTAGCATCTCCGTCACCCACGTCCAAGCTATCCAGAATGTGGTATAATCCCTTGTGTCGCATATTCCCTCATCGTCTTTAAATACCAGGAAGTAGAGTTGTGAAGAGGCAAGCAAATGCGCGAAGACATATATTACTACAGTAACTCGCGTGGCTATTGTGGTCGTGCAGTATTTCTGGCTGCTAAAAGGGTGACAGATAGATATGTATCGTTCTGTTGTGAATGCCAAAACCAGCATCGGTGATAGATATTGTGAGGCCAAAAAGAACATTCCAAATGATTCACAGAACACCGCTTGATTAAGTATTCCTGTCTCCCAGATAGTGTGAAGTACATAAACCAGGTGACAAACCAGAAAATATTCATCCGCTATCGCCAAAGCAGCCAAATAACATCCCGAAGAATGACGGATCCTTCTTCTACTCCACACGGTAAACGCCAACGCATTTCCCACAAAACCCACCGCGTACCAGATTATAGGGACTACTTTCTCCAAAGAGTTCCTTACCGGAATGTGGAAATCGTACAAAGCAATATCACTGCGATTCATTTTTCCAGCTCCAAAGCAAACCAAAAAGTTTGGTGGAATCCTGCGTATTTTGAAGCGAAGCACCGTGCCTTGTATGGAAGTTGAAACGGCGGGGCCTGTCAGTGAGAGTGTGATCGTCAGCAACTGAACACTTTCGGTGAACCACACAGTCAAATCACCACTTCGCCTCTTCGGGAACCTTGTCTGATGTTACCTACAAAGAGTTCAGAGATGTACTAATAAAATCCAAGATAAACACGATTATGTATACAACAAAATTTAAAGTTGCATTCGCCCTATCTGGCCAGAACGAAAATCGCAGCAGGACTTTAACTATCATAAAATCGGTCTGATACTATTCCTAACCGTGATAGTATTCTACATGTATGTCCGTTAACAACAAGAACATCGAGACCATCAGCGACTAGAGCGAGCGCTTTAGATTTTATTGGGTTGGCCTACTCTTAAGTAGCGCATTTGAAAATGGTACATATGTACGCATTGACTGTGACTTGAGATGGTAACGGAAATGGAATCTTATTACTGGAAAATGACTACATGACAGTAACTTGTCGTTTGTGGCACCAACATTCAAATTTCTTGAAATATGATACAGTGCTACGAATATCGACGTAGACACAGGTGTTCTTTACTTTCATAATACACACGAATACAGATCTTCGTCTAGTTAAAAATGTAGTATTCGTACTGACGTGAGTAAAAGCGCTTTTTCTGCTTCAGTTACGTCTTGAGTTATTTTTACGTTGCTGAAGAAGGCTGAAAGTCAAACCTGGCAAACACATTGCTCCATTCTTCTAAGAGGATTACACGTTCTATTTTAGTCCTTTAGTAGGAGCAGAATTCAGTTTGAATGCCTTTACCCAAGACTAACTGCGCGACAAACCGCGACGGAAATATATAAAACTTCACAGCGTGTACAAAGACGCAATCAGAGAGACAAGCTCTTAACAAATTACACCGTATAAAACGCGAGGAAATTAGATCAAAATCGCGTCTGCAAAATTAACAAGATCCTTTAATTAATTTCTAAAAAGATACATGTGCGCAGGCTATAGAATTGTTTTACAATTGGATTTGGTTACTCGGGTAATTGCTGAATCAAAAGAAAGAAGTATATTAATTCCGAGCAAGTCTTTTCCCAATTTACACCCGCAAACAAAACTTAAATCTCCTAAATTACAATAGTGGGAATCGTTTTGAGAGTCAGAGAGTAACTTGAGTTTTAAATGAAAAAGTTCAAACATTTACTTTTATATTTCATTCAAATATTAACCCGGCATTTTGGAAGACGTCACAAAGGGGCGCAACCTCTCCATCCCGAAGATAGTGGAATACGTATCAGTTTTGCACATAAAAACCTTCAGTAGGCCTATGCCATCGCATGGCTTGCGTGTTTTATTTTACATGTATGTAAATGGATGTGTTTCGGTTTTTCTTCATACACTTCTTACTCGTTTTCATTGCGATTTCACCTGTTGTCCATGAAAGACAATACTATGATATCGCAAGAATGGTCCTACACTCATTAACATGGTTTCACATTTGCTCAAGGAAACGAAGTAACATTTGAATACTCCAATTGGTTGGAAAATAATATTCGGACATTTCAATTGGCTGATATCGAAAAATGTGTGTACATGTATGTAAATGCATGGACACTTCTCTATCTATTGATACATGCTTTAATTTGTGGCTTGCGGTTATCGCAACAACAAACGCAGACGCACTCAGTCGGTGCACACGACGGTTGTTCGTGTGTAGTAACACTTAATCCAGTAAAAAGAAGGCGCAACACGATTCATTAAACTTTTCCGCCCAAGGATACGCACGGGATTTCCGCGTGTCGGCCATCATCCTTTCAAAGGCCAAGCCTTATCCAGAGGTGGCGCTACCGTAGAAAGTAGAAAAATCGCCACGGTGTTTTTTATCTCTCTTTTGTTAGTGTACCTCCTTCATCAGCTTGTCGATCGTGTTTTTGTTGTTTCGAAATCTGATATCTTTCATTGTTAAATTGCGTGCAGTTGTATTGCGCGGTGCGCATGCATTTCCATGCAAATTGCTACCATGTCTAATGTTGCATTCCGGTACCCAAGGTCATGGGGGGGGGGGGGTGGGTGGTGGCGCACCAACAAAATGGCCGCCATCTTTGAACGTCGCTTTTCATGAATTGCCAGTAACAAACACAACTACATGCAGAAAATAACTTACGAAATGCTTCTATTTTAGCTATGTCTTACTATTGAAGAAAGTCTTTCTACCTTATAACCACTAGAGAAAACAAAGGAAAGGCTGTCTTGAAAGGGTTAGCCATTGCCTTAAATGGAAATTATAAATCAAGTTACTCAAATACGCAAACGATGCCCAAAACGTTTCAATAACACGATAAAATGCTTTCCGTTATGAAACGCGCCATTCAGGACGTCACCAAGTAAAAGCAGTTTTAAAAAGCCATCACTGTTGACGTGGTTGGCCAAATCTGTTTAAAATTGGACAGTTTTAAATGAATATCCGGTCATCTTTCACGTTTTTCATGTAGTAACCAACAGCTCTTATGTTAAAGTGAACAGTGAACAAACTTTGAGAGAACCGTGAGAGTAAATTTCGTGTTTCCAATGTGCACGCCGTAAAAGGGAATGAAAAACAGCTTAAAATTTTCAAATTAAAGCCTTCTCCAAGTGTGAGCCATTCCTTGAACCATCCATTTTGTGACTCGTATTTCGACAACCTGTTTGCANCACAAACGCGCAATTTACAGTGGTGCGCCCGTTTTTTTAGTCCGCCCGCTTTATTGTTATCAAAAGGTCCATAACGTCAGGAATTCGAGCCCCCCATATTGGAGGCTGGGTGCGCGCATGAATTCTCTTCAATTTCTCAGAAATGACAGATAAAAACAAAAGGAACATTTACTTTTGAGAAGTAACAGTAGATGTACCCGACGTGGCAACTACAGTAAGATTGTTCAAATTTAGACCATTCCAAACCATTGATCATTTCATACTGAACTTAAGTAGCGTTATTTGTGAAACTCGGGTCCAGCAACTTTAACTCGTCCCCGACACTAGCAATAAAAATCTCCCAATACTTAAAACTGGGTATAAACGTCTACGTTACCGATAATCCATTGTAGGCTTGTTCAGTGTGAAGTTAAGCCTCACCCCCGGAATACATCTCCGTTTTGTGATTATAAAGTTTTGTTCCGAACAGCAGATGCAACTTGATAATTAGCACGCGGCTCACTCCACCCAGAGTTTGAAATTACAATCTGCTCGCTATTCGACTGAACAAATTCATGAGATTAGCAGTTGTTAGTGACTGAGATCAATGGATGGTTATCAAATGTTACCTAAAAAGAGACAGGTGAACACGATTTGTTATACGATAATTGATTTCTTTGGTTGTAACGACGCTATCTCTGGGGATATTTGACATGAGAGGAGTACTCATTTGATATTCATTAAACATACACAACTTGTAGACGTTGTGCAATATTTCCATCATAGGCGTCATGCTATGAATTAATGAAATGCTAGGCGTGAAAAAACCTACATTTCACCCTATTAAGCAGCTCGGAACAACAAAAATTTGATTAAAAATGAACCACGTGACGTAAGTGCACATCCACCAACTGTGGATCTCGAAATTACAACCAATTCAAAGCAAGTACGAGTTAACATGTTAGCCCAGCCTTCCAAAACCATACCTTTCTACTTGGCCAAAGTTTTAATTCCAATTGAAAATTAAAACCAACAATCACAGTGGCAATTGAATGTTCATTCATACACTATGAGGATTTATGATTACTTATAATTTGGTTGACACACAAGATTAGTAAAGAATTCTTCACCGATGGGACATTCGAGGTGACGTCTCACACAAATTTTTCTGTTCCTCTGCTCAAGCGAAATTCATGAAATGTTGGGACGTTTTAATAGTTTTTAACCTCAAATGGAGTTTTAAACCTCAGAGAGCTTTCCAATACTAAAGAGAAAAAGCGATCTTCGTATTAAAGGCATATTTCCTTCGCGCCCGCTCCATATCTGCATAGAACAGAATTATTCTACCACAAAATACTGAATCTAAAACGTTTTCATGGGCTGAGAGAAAATGGTTTTCAGACCAAAACTGATCTTTTAGAGCCTTAGCAAGTAATTCGAGGATCAAAATGTGTCCGAGATTGACAGAGTTGGTCAACTCTTCTAAACCTTATCTTTCTTGCATAAACTAAGAAACATCTTCAACCCAGATATAATGTCCCGCAGTTTATGGGTTTCCTGGTGGTCTCAAAGTGTGTTGGTTTTATTAAATCAATATCATCCCATTGGAAAACAACATCTATCGTAGCTCGTCTTCCATTTTTATTGTAGAAACCAAGTGCCATCGCGACAAGATAAATTTTCTAGACCAATGACGCAGAGCTAATCAGCTTGTTTCATAAATTTTATGTTTAGGTCACAGGAAAACACAGCTTTACATAGGATACGAAAAGTTAACCATTGTTAATTTTGCACATTTCCAAAACTTCTCCTTATTTGACTCTTTTGTGACTTCTCTTCGGGTTTTGTAAGTTTATTGAGGTATGCGGAAGTTTAAATTGCCCTGAGTTTGCAAAATTGTAACTTTCCCCGAGACATGAAATCGAGCTAATAGAGTTTATCTGAATTTCGCGTTGGGCTGTTTTTTTTTCTGTACAGAAGTCATTTGACTTGTCCAAAGCACTATTCACGCTTGCAGATTTGGCAAATTTTGAAACAGTTTTCAACCCTGTTCTGAAACTTAAATATTTAAGTAAAAATTTTTTGACATTGCTGTTTAAGCTAACTCTGGGTTTAGCGTGTTTTGTTTGATTCAGTGTCTCACCACACAAGAGGTAATGTGGTAACAATAGACAGATTTCGACAGACCTCTGCAGTACTACCAAACATCTTCTTGCCAGAATTATTGTGCAGTTTAGTTGATCGTTTGTCGCCATAAAATAGGATATTTGTCGAACACAACTCAAGAGTTTAAAGCCTTCGTTATTGGAGGTGATGGCACTCACCGTCGTCATAAATTGCCAAATGTTGTGAACGGTTTGGGCCAACGCGGATAGCCATGAGCTCAACTGTCTGCCTGAAGTGAAATTTATCGCACGTCATTGATACCCGCACACGGCGAGGAAAATGCATCCAACTGGCGTGCATCGCTATCTACGTTGGCCCTTAGCAGGGGGCTTATCGCCTCTCCTTCCTCTACGTCACGACCGCGATAATCATCAGTCAATTGAAACACCTAGCTACTAACGGCACCCGCTAACATTGGTGTTCTTTTCAGTATACTCTGTTTCGGATACCCGCAACGCCGGTGACTGTTCAAAGCAAGCACCTCCTCTCGATCGTTCTTTGTTTACTATTTTTAGCGGTGACGCAATACGGCGCAAAAAGGCTCCTGAACGTATCGTTTGAAATGCAGGCGTTTTCCTCACGGTGTTCAAACCGAGTTTCTGTGTTACTGAAACATTGCTTGAACTATTTGGATAGTGCAATACATCCAGAAAAAAGCGTTCTTCGAGGAGGACTTAATTGTGACGTAATTGTATATTTGCAAAAGGACAAACGCGAGAGGAGCAACATCTTGTTGCCGAGGTGTTGACGGCATTTAGCCACAGTTAAACGAGTTCTAGTTGAAAAGAAATGGAAGCTTACATGTAGTCGCGGTTTGTGCGTTGAAACTTCATAGAATGTCCACATTGTTCACTTTACATGTAGAAACTACTGAACTACGGTTGTCTACCATCTGAGAGCATCCCCATGTATTCCCATGCAGCCAACAAAAAGCTTGCATAAACAACTTGATTTTTATTGATGAGAACCTCAGGTTTAGCATCTGATCAAACCGTCGACCATCGTAACATTTCGTGCGATCTCGACTGAAAGAGGCAAGTCGTCGTTATCCAGGCGTGTTCGCATTGATTTTTTAAAAAGCTAGGCGGTTCTATAAGACGCCGATTCCAAAACCAGCCAACACACGCATTGACGAACATGATGGACACGTCTGCCTTGTCCAATGTGGTCCCCCTGGCAAAACGAATATCTTGTCAGTTCATGAATGAAATTAACTGGTGATTGCATTCTACTGGTGTCTATCATATATTTTCAAACATCCGATGAGAAAGTAAGAGTTAGAGTTGTTTAAAGCTGGATCCATTTTGAATATAAGCCTCAAAACAAAAGACGCCAGATTTAACGACCAACAAGGAATTAGTAAGGCCATGGAACTTTTGGACATGGAATGCCATCTCCCGCACGTAACCTATGCGTACTTCTGTTGGAGCTTGCGACCCCGAGACTTATCGCGACACATTGTGCAGTAAACTTCCGCTGTTCTAATGAGTTCTGATGAATGTTAGATATCAATTCAAGCATTTGTAAAAAAACTCCAATCCAATCCAATACTTTGTGTTACTGATAGCGTGCACTGTACTTGTCAATTACCCCACTATTGGCTGGTTGCCCACATTTTGATTTTTTAACCGCCATTCCCCCACACCATCAAAATGTCCCGCTTTTTGACATGTACGGTGAAATTGACACATTGTCATGTACTATTATAAATTCCCACGCGACACCCGTAATTTCGCCGTCGGACGTTTTTGGGTGCTACGCCTCCCATTTGACAAAAAAGGTTGCCAGGACAATTTTTGAGTTGCTGCGAACATTTCATCCTTGCGTTTTATCATAGACCCAGAAGTCCCGCTTTTCAATCTAGTTGTACCGTTTTTCGTTCTCTAATGTTGACCGTGACAACTACGCAACAAGTGTTCAAAATAACATTGTCTTTTTGTTATGAATATTGTTATTTTCCAGAGTTCACTTTCTTTAGTAACGTAACAATCGTAAAACTGTTCAAGTGTCTCTCGTTTACGGTAGCACATACTGCATGTATTAGAATCGCGAACTAATGCTTTCTGAAGAAATGAGTTAATCTTCAAACTTCAGTGTAAAGTTCTACACTGCAACCAATGTTTCGAAGCTACACGACAGATGTTTGCCCATTTTTAGAAAAACCGTATCTGCGAAGTTTGTATTGATAGTGGAACTAACTGGTTTATCGGTATTACATTTAATGTAAATGTCACTGCATCCTGATTTTTTACTGAAGAATGTAATTGCATCAAACAACAACAAACGCCAAGTACAGTTTTTTATGATTACCTGACTAAATTCTTCGCATCAACTGCGAGGGATCCATACTCTAAAAATGTTGTCTTTATAGGAAAGCAATTTTTTGAATCATTGAACTCACTTTCCAGCTGGCTTAATTAGTCATTTACAATGTATATAACCTCTTTGGTCCATTTTCTGCACGCTGAGCAGATACTCCCGGGTTCGAGTCCCGCTAGGTGCAGAATTCTTTTCAGACTTACGTACGTATATTCACACGGTTACGTGATGTGGCCAACAGGAGGTGTGCAGACCAGAGTTTAAAATGTTTGTGATTTTCATGATACTATAACCTAAATTAATTGACATTACACTTAATCATTTGACTTATTAATTAATCAGCCAATTAGTACATGAAAGGTTTCATTCCTAGACTGCTATCTTTCGCAGTTTGTTAATACTCATGGTTTTTAGAATTAAATATATCTTTTAACCTGTCAGGTATGCGAGATGATAATTACTTACCAGTGGCGGATCTAGGATATCACGAGGGGGGGGGGGCAAAATTTTGTCCGGCCGTAAGCATTTGCGCAAACCACAATTGTAAATGCGCATAGCATAGCACCGAATGGGGGCAAACCCCCTCCCGCTCAGGAAAATTTTCTGTTTTTTCCTCTAAAAATCGAGCATTTTCCTTGATTTCTGAAGTATTATCCAAGAAAAAATGCAAAAAAAAAAACACGTGGAACGTGTCACACAGGAAAAACTGCGAGTTCCACTCACGACCTGGCTGACAGAAACTCGCGTGCTTTACCACTACACCACCACGTTTTCACTACTAAACTTAATCTAAGAGACCTACTTGTTTATGGTCCACAGCGTTTGCGCGCGAAACCTACTTCTTTTTGTAATGCTTATTATACGTTTTATATTTTGTGCAATCGGTTCTTAGCAAATTTGTTGTATTTAAAATAGTCATCAAATGCCCAAAAGACCAAATCCGTTTTTCGTGTTGGCAATAATGACGGGACTGCTTTGGAAATCGTCTTAAGTTCACAGGCGTCCTCAGCTTATGATCGTCCCCAATACACTACATATAATACTACAAGGTATGTTACGGAAGTACTCAATAGTTTTTCTACTGGCGGCTAAGTGTAATTATCGACATCGTGACTTTGCGTGACAAACCGGCAATTCCCGTACCGTCCTTGACCCCGACGGGCACAGGGTGAAAGTGTGTGGGGGCTTTTTGTGAACATTTTTGTTCTCTGACTGCGAATTTCTTACGAAGTCGCCGTAACTGGACACCGTGAATGGTATTGGGAGAAAGAACAATTCTTCATGGTTTGTTGAACCCCTATTTTGTGTAAATTTATTGAGTTTTATGTTTGCTATGGACGACTGAAGTGAAGCACCCGAGGAATTTCTAGACGGGAATGTCATACCTTGTAGTATTATATGTAGTGTATTGGGGACGATCAGAAGCTGAGGACGCCTGTGCTTAAGTTAAGGTTTGACAAAGAGAGAATTAATGACTTTCTGAGTGATTCACTAAGGCTTAGATTAGAATTCACATCTTACAAGCAGCTTCTGTTCTTTCATCGTCACTCAGGTTCCATTTTCTTTAAAAAATGAAGTAAATTTTCTTCATTACACAGTGGAGCAGACGACGGAAACGGAGTCGTAGTGCGCAGCGCCACTACCGGTCGCCTGGGATATCGCGGGAGAGCCTGCACTTAGCCATAGTTACGTTACGAATACGCCGTGTTCCGAATTTGTCACTTGAAATTAGATCTGAGCCCCCCCCCCAAACACTAAAACTGCAAACATTTAAATCTTTTTTTCATCCGTATAATTTTAATTACCTGGGCAAATTAATAAACTCAACATTTCTCTACGCTTTTGCTGTTTTATTTTTTTGCGGCAGCCAAGGGGGGCGGGGGGCGGACCCCCTGGCCCCCCCTAAATCCGCCTATGCTTACGAAGTAAACTATAAATCTTTTGCATCTGCTGTAATCTTACATCATCAAGAGCTGACGAAGAGCTATCTAATGACATGACTATTATGTAGTTCGGTTGAAAAACGACTGAGTTGCGAAATGTTTTGTAATGAAGGTAACACTTTTCTCATTGTCCTAGTGTTAAAACATGTGTTTGTTACTAATTGTCCTAGGTAAATGATTTTGGTATCACATTACAGCCCTGGTGGTACGCCTAGAAGCTAGACAGTGGTAGTACCCACAGCCGGCTTCCCGAATCGCGGGGTTGCAAAATATTCCAAAAAATATATGAAATTTATTTGGGAGAAGCTTTCGGTGATAGCAGTTCTCAACTTACTTCGTTTCTACTAAACATTCACCCTGAGCGTAATATTCCATAGCAAAAACCAACACCGAAACAAACGAACACATACAATCCCACGCATGCGCGGCGCAACCTCTTCTGCGCGAGATCAAAGTTGGCATTTCAGATCTACACTTTTGTGGCTAGCCTAAGTGTGGTTAACATTATACGTTGTTTTCAAGTTTTAAAAGGGCGTTTTCGGTTTTCCTGGCGAAAAACGTACTTTGGGGACATTATTGGGTGAAATGTTCTTGAAGTTATTAGCGTTGACCAGACTGATAGAACAACAAAATTCTGTGTTTATGCGATTTTGTTACAAATCTCCAATTCTTGCAATAGCCTGTCAGACATTCGCTAAAATCAAGGCCAGTGTCTTTACTGTTTAAATATGTTTAAAACACTCTGCCTTTTATAACGCATAGGAGTTGGCCCAGCGGCAGTGCGTTGAGCTGCTAGTACGGAGTTAGTGAGTTTGGCTTCGAGCTACTGCGTAATCTGTAAAAATTACTTTTATCGTCGAGAATGTCTCTTTAAAGAGGATTTCCTTAAAAAGGCACTCCATTGCAGGGAGACACTCTATGGCCAGTTTACACCTATCCCAGGGCATTGTGACGCAACAAATAATTTTCAATTCTCTACAACATCACATTGTAAATGCTAGTCCCTGAAATGGTTATGCAGAGTCAAAATAACATTTTCTAGTTTGCAATGTAGTTGACAGAACTCCATTACGTACTAGTACGCTTGTTTACCACGATTCACTTTGTTTTATGATTATCTGACGTTGTCAAAGGCAAATTGTAAATCACGCAGGTGTTCATGTAAAAAAGTTGTGCCCTGAGATTAAAGCATGTTTACCAGATTAATGCAGGTTGTCTAAGAAATATTTTTCGTGGCAAAGCTATTTTCATAGATTACGTAAACCAACTAGTTACAAGTACCTGCCTCTTACAGTTAGTTGCAAGAAAAGCTCTAAATCTGATAAATGATAAAAGAATAATATCTTGACAACTAATTCCCATCATTTATCATTAACAGAACTCTGTCACATCAACTAATTAAGCCAACTCAAACTCGCAATTCCAACGTGCCAGTTCGTCTCTTAAATCAAATAACACAAGACGCTGTCAAGTTCATCGAACACATTTTTGTTCGAAACTACCACGTAATGTGTGTTGCAAACATGTTCACAAGTGGGTACAAGTTCCGTGAAAACGTTGGCGACTGACATTCTGAGCCCGATTGCAATAACAGTTATACGCTGAATATGAACAATGACATCGCATAATTATAGGCCTACCACCTGTCACGTTACTATTGTTGAGCACAGCGTCTGAGGGAAACTAGGTCGCAAGCTCGTCGCATAGATATCGGTAGATAGGCGTATCCATTCTTCACTTTGTTTTTGTTTTTTATAATAAAAATGATGGTATGTATTTATCGGTAATCGGCTGATACGATATCCATGCGACCTGTATTGTTATATCCAACAAAGACGCAACAAAGGAAAACAATGAAAGCGTCCCATAGGCGATAACCATGCGACGCGCTTACTCCCGTCGCATGGATCTCGCAAGTTAAACAGCTTGCGACCTCCATACGACGTCATTTGGCAGCGAAAAACTTCGAAATAGTAAGCAGCCTAGCTCTGGATCTAATCTTTGTACTCGAAATAGGGCTTGCTTGTATGCGAATTCAAGATAAGTGTTTCATTATTCTTTCCTTGAGTATACTATGGTTTATACGAATAACTGTCTATAGTCAGTCTAGCTTGTACTTGATGACCTCAGCATTACCGCCGTAAGTTAGTGTCTCAACTTCAACTTTCGAGTTTCTAATCGAAATATCGAGTTTTTTCTCGGGTTTTTAGCTCTTGTAACTTAATGGTCATCTAGTGCTAACTTGGACTATGCGCATATCAGCAAAACCTTAACAAACACACTCGAGCACAGAATAATAGACATTTGTCTTGTATTGGCACAGACGAAGTGGAACGTAAAATGTCAAAACGATTTCTAGTTAAACTTTGAGTACAGATTTAGTCAGACGGAGAGTTTAGTGCACAGGTTGTTTGTTGAGGGACGGTTAAGGTTGGGATTGGGGTTGGGTTAGGATTAATAGCGTTTGTGTTAGGGACGGTTAGGGATATGGTTGTTAGGGTTACGATGAGGCACGAGCTCATGTGATGTCACTTCCTTCTTATTTTGCTCGAAGTCATACTGAGATTCGCACATGCGCAGATAGTGTTTACCCACCGAAGGGAAATTTGAGGCTTTAAAAATACGCGAGGTGTTTCGGATGGCTGGTCTCACGAATGTTGTAAATACTTGGCACATCACCCGCTGTCACACATAAATCTTTCATTTGAAAACACGGCTCACGCACGCAATACTTAGTTCCGACTGCCAAACACACTGCTGGATCCACGATACACCACTCTTTCAAAAAATATAACCGTGTCCGGCCTCACAAACACGGCACACTAATTACATGTACATCTACCATGCTTGGCTGTCAGTGAGCCGTGTTTTGTGGTCGACGAGTCGTGTACATGTATGTGAGTCGGTGAACTAAGTTTACCAGGTGACAGTGAGCCGTATTTATAAATGCAGAAACTGTGAGTGATGCAGCTGGGTTGTTCGGATTGCCTGACATGAATATCTTCAAACCTTTACATTCCACTTGGTTGGTGTTGTGCGCAAACTCAACCCAGGCTTCGCAGCTAGATACACTATTTCATCAACAGGGCTACGCTCCGTAGACGCAAGGAACTAGCGAAAATTCGATATCGATTAAGTCTTCGCAAGATATCGTTACAAATGAACTTGAACAGGCCAGCTTTTCACGCGAATTCCACGCGCCAGCGGAGCGCAGCCCAGGTATCACAGCTTGACATCAACACTCCATCGTTGCACTCGAGTAGGCCTACTTCAGAGAAGATACGGTAATTGTTCGCTTAGCGCATTTACTTAAACAAATTTGCCTATGGAATTTTTAAAGTACCGGGTACTCTTATTCGCGCACTGAGTGTTGGCAGCACCTTTTAAATTTTCAAGAGACGCTTGAGGTCGGAGTTGATATTTACAAAGCATTTAAGTTATAAATTTGCTTCTAAACCTGACTTTTTGATGAGCATTCAAGCTAGTTCCATCATATCACGTGCAACAATTTAGCTATGCTTGGCATTCTATGTTAATTTCATATACATGTGCCTCATTTAAACGCCGAGCACTTTATTCAAAGACAGTGGGCTGCTAAAATTGTAAATTCCAAATCATGGTTTAAAACAAACTGTTATTAAGGTAAGGTAATTTTTTGTACAGTTTTTAATTACCTTAATTTTTCGCAGACAGCAAGCGGGAAAAATACTAGAATTTGTTGTTTACCATTAACGTTGTTTTTCTGCACTCAATAGCCGCGAAATTTAGTTTTCACGCAGTTGCATACAGAAAAATCTACTCCTGCAAATCTCAAAATGATGATATGTATTGACCTGACAATAAACAAACTTGTAGGAACATATTCCTCAAGGAAATCAATCCAGTATATTGTTTTCAATTTAAAGATTAGCCAGCTCAAGCCGTCTGAACAATGAATTGTGGAAATTCGAAAACCGTTATATTCCAGTGTGAAGACATGTGGGTAAAAATGCGCAGACGGTGATAAAAGCAGAGACACAGTTAGACTATGATGATCAGTTTTATCAGAGGGTGCCAAAATTAAAGACAGTCTCTTAACAACGGTTACTAAGAAATCGCCTTACTTTAGTGAACAGACTTGCGCTACATAGCAACCTACAAGGTTGTTCAATTGCTAGATTTTGTAAAACATTTCACGATTATTTTGATTTGGATGAGCTAAAGTTTGGGCACTTTTTATAGCAACAGTTAATAATTAACGCGTTACCATAGCAACCACTAACTATCGCAGCAGCTGTGAAGCAATGTACATAACAGATGGCAATAAATGTTCATAATTCTTGTGAAAAAATATGAGTAATATTCTTATGGACTGAAAAGGGGCAAATCTTCTGTTTCTCAATCCAAGATCAATGACTACATTTCATCTGCAGGTACGGTTAGAGTCAATTAAGTCAATCAAGATTTGAAGCAACTTGTCAGGTTTACAAGCCTACTTATCCCCTAATTTTGTGCTTGACACACGAATAATGGTACTCAAAAGTTTTCGTAGTGCCAAATAAATAACACAAGCAGGCACAACAGCTACGATGGCTGTACTGACTCCTGTTTATATAACATGTGTGTAATGGAGTGACCTCAAGATGGCGCTACCCTGAAATTGGGCAGTTTCCGCAATGGAATCTGTCTATAGCTACGGTTCTTTGGACATAGGATGCATTTGAAATCAAGTAGCTAAGACATCTGACATCGGCATCAATTACCAAGGTGAGAAGAAATCTTTACTTCAGGACTTCTTCCGACCAAAGCTGAATTATGGTAACGTCTTTGTTGCACAATAGGCGCCGTGATAACGTTGACGTCACCCAGCTGTATCGTCACCAAGGCAGAATTCAGTAAGGTTAGGAACGTGCTAAAAAGCAAGACTTCGCCCTCTATTTTCAATGAGAGCACGCCGTGATTTTGGCTGGATTTTTCTCGCGGCGAGACAGCTAACGGAACTCCACCCTGGCCGCCTGATGGCGGGGGATGGGTAAGTCCAGAAAAAATATGCACCCGTATTGACATCCTAGCTGATTATAACGTAACTCCTTTTATAGTGGGCGATGCACGTTCTGTTCTCGCACGGTTCCCGCTGAGTGATTATGACGTCCTAACTGGTAGCTGCTTGTCGCTGGGCACACATATTCGATTCAGTTTTTAAGTAAAACTATTTAATCATAACTATAAATATTTATGAATAATAGGTGTTAATTTTGATTTGTGATTGCAGTTGATAATTAAATTAATTCACAATAGTATACGAGCTGGCAATATTTACCGGTATCCTGAGCTTGAGCACGGCAAATGTACAATTGGTCGCACACAACGTGACCACATTTGAGAACCAGCTTTCTCTGCTAAATGACGGGCATCAAACTGGTTCGCAAAATACGGGCACGCTATATTCAACTGCTGCCGCAGATGCAAAAAGCCGGGTGTGAATGCTACGTAATTTGTAAATATGATAAGGAATTCTGAATTGTACAGAACGTAGATTGAAACGTTACATCTTCAACGAGACGGATTCGGTCGCAATTCCCGAGACCAACATTCGCAACAAAAATTGTTCCTGGTAGCCACGGTTAACATGTTTCTTAGAAACTACTACCAAGAGGCTATTTTTATCAGATTTTACCTAAAATCATCATTGCAGTATTTTTTCAAAAATGGGAACTCTTAGCAAATGAATAATACAATTCAAAACGCAGCACGTGGCTGAAACAGTATGTTTGCTATAAAAGAAGACAATTTCCTTGCAACCATCGCGAAGAAAATGTCCAAAATGTTGGCCCTTCCCTCCCGCTAAAATGTCCAGAGTAATCTAAAGTACCAATGTGCCCTGCTCCTTGCTTTTATCACGACATGAAACAATGTATCAGCACGCACTATCGCTGTCTGCACACGACACTATGCGAGTGCATGTGTTCAATACCGGTGCACAGCTGAATGAGACCGTGACTATATCCAGAATATTAGGCGCATGCGCCTACCTGTATATGGGAAAATTTACTAAGTATAACCAAGAATCAAATGAAAAAAGTTCTCTGAGTAACAATGACCTTTTCTTTTCAAAATTGGAGACGTTGACATGTACTCAATACTGAAACTAAACAAAAACATTAAGCGCGACGTGCATATACGGTTAAAAGGAAGTAGCCGAGCGACCCTACATTGTGAAAAGTTTTGCGTGATCTCATGTTTTCTTGTGGCCTGTGCAACACAATCCCGCCTCCCGTTCAGTAACTCATGGACCTAGCTAAAGGCAAGACTTCGCAAGATTACGTGAGACGTTGCCGTGTATTCCAAGTCAGAACACATGACTTTGACTAGATTTTAGCTAGGCCCTAGCGTACATGTAAGTCTTAGCTTTAATGAACGCACGCCCGGTGTACTTCCAGGTCAAAATAATAGCTTCAACGACCTTCTTGCAACTTATTAAAAACTGGTTTTTATTTTTTTCTCCAGAAAATAAGCCGCAAAACTGTTTTTACCTCGATATGCCTGCAAACAATTTAACAAGCATTAGGAAATCAATCCTACAAGCTCATTTGACAGAACACAAGTAAATGCCTATAACCATGAAGCTTTTCACCAAGAAGATTTAATTATATAGGTCTCCTGAATTGACTTCAAGACGACCGTATCTAATTTCACAATTGTAATTTGTTTTTCGGGCGATGGTCAAGGCCAAACGAAAGTACGCGAGATAGGCTTTGGCAATGTTCATATGCAGGGGTAGGTTTCACAGTGAGCAAACATTCGAACATGAGATAAATTGCACGTCATGTGTTCGAACCCTATTCTATTTTTTGTTAATTGTGGGTTATGAACATACGAAATTACACCAACACGAAAAAAATATTCTTGCAATCTCTTGCCAACACTATCGGCGAATAGGTAAGAAAGCATAGGGGCTGTTTGACTGGCGGGGTTTGACACTGGGGGCAGATCACATGCTAAGCGATCGCAAGTGATTTTTTCGAAGGGTGTATCAAACGTCTGATGCCATGTGAACGTTGTGTGGCCACGCTTTCGGAGGCCACAAATTCTCCAACTCCAATCAGACTTAAGGCAGCGTAACTCGTAAAAACACAATCTAGGCTATGCGCTTCAACCCAGAAATAACGCAACCATGGCAACTAACGTTATGTCCACTCATTTCAAAACTTTTTCTCCAATAAGTTTATGTATACGAGTAATTACTGTCACCCCAACGAATGCCGTTACAGTCCACAAGAACAACACGCATATACACGTACGCACGCACGCACACACGCGCGCGTGGAAAGCGGCATGAATCTAGTGTTTAAGAATTGAATGTGTCATAGAAGATTACACTCCCAAAATTTAGCATGGTTACAATTATAAAAAATGCTTTCATTTATATGTGAGCATTTCCTGGACAGATTTTCTTGTTCCAAATTTTTATTTCTTAGTTCGTATTATTTTTTCTGCAAAACACATCACGACAAAAATAACAAAACATTGTATACGTAGAATAGATAAATATATGTGTCAAGACATAAACATGACAAGACGTGTACATATGATTTCATTTAAAGTCATGTGACATTATTCCTGGAATTCCTTTCAGATGTTTTTTGCAAGGCTTGGCCGACCAAGGAAAACGTTATTGGAGACACAGGCTTGTTCAAAAAACTTCTACTGAGTGAGACATAATTTTCTGTTTGGCTGTGGCAAAGCACTGACTCTGGTCATCGCCATGACTGTTAACAATTGAAACGGGCACAGGATTCAGTGGCGGATTTAAAGGGGGCCAAGGAGGGCATGCCCCCCTGAAATTCTCCCAGATTCCATTTGGCAGTTCGGGGGTGCGAATGTCTGACTGCAAAACCCTGGCTAATACTCTGCCCTGGCCCCCTATCTCAAAATCCTGGATCCGCCCCTGGGATTTCACCCTGGAGCAGCATCACAGCAGTTTTCCAAAACGGTTTTACTGTTATTACATGTACCTTACGTCGTACTTGTCATCATTTCGACCCCTTTTACATTACCAGTCGCCTCCTCTAGCGGTCGGCATCCGTCACCTATACCATTTCAGTCATCGCATGAAATGGGGAATTTTTCTGACATTGTGTTACGGCACACGAGGCACAACGTACGCTGTAAGATATCCTGTGAAATTTAGAACACGGTTTTGCGTCCGACGCGGGATTTCAGTTCATGAGTTTGGCCAAAAACATTGCTAAAGTCACAGTTTTGGTTTCAACCATAATCAGCATCGTCAGGTATATTTTCCGTCCGGCAGATATTGATGCGTTTATCGAGAATCTCAATCAGTATGTATTTTTTGGTTAATGGGCTTTACACCTGTTTTTCATGCAGGGCCAGTTCAGAATCTGCATTACGTACGGGATGATTAGCTTCATATATCGTTTTTGGCTGGCCTAGTTTTCAGTAACTGATTCAGCAAATGCCTTAAAGATGCGCTATGTGCTAATGCCTACTTTCAGAGGAGATTTCGTAAACAAGTTTTCGAGCATCTGCAACAACCTTTTGCCCCAAATGTCAAAAATGCCAAGACGCTATGCAGTACTCACAACGCCACCTGGTGGTGTGACGTAATGGCGTGATCACCGCAAACCCGTTTAGGTTATCAATTGAACTTAGCCTCTAATATAACTACTTTCAATCACCAGAAGTCCGTTCTACATTAGATACATAACGTGCAACAAAATTAACTTAACAATTTCAATGTTGAGGTTCTCATAAACATTCCGCCGTCATTCTCAACGCAGTTTATCACACAAAAAGGAACTAATTCATATGACTGAATTTTGCGCTCAATATCTGTATTTAGCTACAGTGCATTACTGTACATGTGTGTATTTAGGCGCATGTGCCTGTATATGGAGCAGCGCCTAAGTCTGTAATCAGGCGCATGTGTGTATGAGCGAAACACTTCAAACTGCGGCATTTCGACTGTTTAGCTGGCTAAAAACGAAAAACGAATTATGCCTTTTACAATCATATATCATAATACGCATTACCGTAATGTGATTCTTTTTCCGTGACCAACGAGAACAACGAAACCATCAGCGAGTAAAAAATGAACACCTCAGAGTTTATTGGGCATGCAAATTCCAAAATGGCGCATTTACTGTACGCACTGCGTCACGTGACTTGAGCTGGTAACGTGAACAAGGTAAGAAGCATTGTTAAACTGGTTTTATGAGAGCAAAAATAGTTTCGTTTTCAACCAGCTAAACAACCAAAACCATTGAGCAAGATCTTTGAAATAGCATGTTAACTTGTCTCATCAGTTAAAAATAGTGATTGTAGACTTCCATTCATGTTACAGCAACTACGACTTAGGGGTACATTTAGTCAGCAACAGCACAACTACATGTACATATCACAGCTGCGTGCGCATGCGCACTGCCAAGGATCGACTAACCAGCACCTACATGTATGTGCGAAATATAAGCGCATGCACTTATACGCGAAGCACTTCAATAAATGCTTTTTTTTTAATAAAGCGCAATCATTACCTATAGCTGAACAATAGACCTATATTGTAAATGTGGGCATCATCACTTGCCTGGAACCTCAAGACTAGTGGGTTGTTGCAGACAACATATGTTGACATTGGAGACTACAGTCGCTGCTATTGAAGCTGATTTCTGGAACCAGAAACACTCGCGCATCGTTGCTTCCCACAATCAGCTGAATTGAATCAATTTCATCTGATTAGTCTTTTATATTTTTCCAGGATGTCGTCTGAAAAGAAAGCCGCTGTTCCTTTTCACAAGACCTGATTCTTGAAGAATAAGTGACTGCAATTTCAGCCTCAATTGTTTTGAAAGCTTGTAGCACGGAGACATTCAATTATTGTAAAGCACAAATGCGTGTAACTGGCCGTCAGTTGGAGTAATACATATGGCTAATCAGATTTAGCGGTTTGTTACTGCTTTTACATAGAAGAATCTCTGAATCACTCTGAAGAACTTTCGGGGTGATTACCAAGGCAACGCACGTGTCTCAAGTACGTGTCTTGTAACCTTTCATTGGCCGGGTTCTCATGGGCGGCGCACCATAGAGGCATGGGGGGCTATAGCCCCACTTTTTTCAGCGCTACGCAGCCAATAGTGCTGGTTTCGGTTTTGAGCGGAGGGGAGATATGAACAATCTTGAAATAAAACTTCCTCGAAAAGTTGGTGTGCGTACTCACTCAAATATCTACAAATGTACAAGTAACTATATATTTTGCCTATTTTTTGATTTTTGACTTTATACCAATTTGCCGTTAATTTGGTCACGTGACCATGTCTTTTAGCAATATTTAGCAGGAAAATACATTCGTACGAAAACAAAGGTATCAATGACGTGGCTAATGTTTATTTGATTTACTTTTAAATGTTCAAGATGAAATGATATGTTACAGAGATCTCAAATATCATTTCGTTTTCGTTTTATGCACCGTTTGAGTTTTATTCATAATCCATATTTCGATAGTCTCTCAAGAAAAAGTGGAAAATTTCAAAAACAATTCCTAACTTTGGCCTTCGTATGGTTGTTCATTGGCAGATATAGAGCCCCCCAGGGCATTGTTAACTGAAGATTCCAGAAAAAACGATTTGCGAATCGGACAGCAAGATGAATGGCAATCGGCGTGCATTGTTGGTGAATCGAGAAAGGCTTTCAAATGGCTCATCACAACGCGCCAACATATAAATCGTAATTGCGATTTTCTTATTTTAAAAGGTCGCTAAACTCTGAAAGTGTTCTATGTGCTACAGTACATAGCATTATGACACATCGTTTTCGGATGCCATCTGGAACAGTCCCAACAAACACAAATGGATCTTGTTATTGACACTATCGGTTTGATTTGAATGTCCTCTCTCTTTGTTTAGATTTTACTAAAACAATGCGGACACTTAATGATAGATTGGCAAAAATATAAAAAAATCAAAAAGGCTTTCTACATCCAGATAAAAACATACGTTTACAGAATTAAATCTAGTTATACATATATTTGGCTAAACACACCGACTTGTCAATAGGACCTCCACAACCTTGACATTATTGGTACAGTATATAAATGAAAAAGAACCGTAGAAAAATGATATCAAAGTCGGTCCTTGAAATAAAAGACATCTGTGTAACTGAAATTATGCTGCCAAACTATTCTAGAAATGTGAGTCTCCACATGCCAATTGCAGTGTTATTATCAATCGAGTTTGAAACAATCAAGTTGCACAATGAATGGTATTCTTTTTATTTTTACTGGCAACCTTCTGAGAGCCCTCCTACTGTAGTCTCATCAAGGAGTGCACTCCTTGGTCTCATCAAAATGCAGGCCTTGTATATAGAATATCACGTTCGATACCTACATGTACGCGTATTCAGGGGACCTCTTTGGTAATAAGTGTTTATTGACAATGGCCTACAAATGAGTAGAAACCTCAGATTTTTGACAAAGTTTGAATATCTTAATGTTTCTTCTGGTACGGAGTAGTTGCGATGCCCCACAAAGCAAACGATACATGTAGTCCGTGCACTATTCGCCAGGAAATGGATCGATTCCCGAAGCCCCTTCGCAATGTTTGCCTACGATTCTGTACTTTAGACAGCTAGTACGGTGTACAGAGTCCAATAACGCTAGTACCTCGCTAGAGAAGTAAGATTTCGTGAGACATTGTCGCGTAATTTCAGTGAGAGCACGTGGCAGTGGCTAGATTTTCTGGCTACGAGACAGTTACTGTGCTCTACCAGGCCTACATGACACATTTTCCAAATTACGATCCCACTAAGAACAACTCAAGTACATGCAGATACACTACACTTGTTCATGCAATTTGCCGGAGAGTGCCTGTAACAGTGAGATGAATGAAACTCACTTGCATTCGACAATGACCAAGGCACACGAGCAAACTGTATTCAGATGTGCACTTCTAGTGCTGTTATCAAAAACGTAAGAGTGCGAATTTTTGTCAACCCACCGACGTGCATGGAACGGAAAATATCCAATTCAATAAATTTCTGAATCCTTATGTAGAGTATTGAAAATTTCTTCGAAACGAACTCGAAATTGTTTTTGGCAGTTTCTCTGCTTTTTTTCTGCGAACTCAAGATAAGTGGTTATTAGACGATGCTCGAATACATTATATTTTACGCATATAAGTTTCTAGTCCAAGTTTGCGCTTGATGACCCTTACATTCTTGCAACAAACTCGAGTAAAAATTCGAAATTTCGAGTTCAAACTCGAACATTTAGCCTTAATGTTGGGTTTATCAACTGCAAACTAGGACTAAAAATTATGCACGTAAGTCAATATGTACTCGAGTATAGAATACTAGACACTTATTTTGAATTCCAGTTCGAGTAAACAGGTTAGAACCCGATTCTTTTGTTGACGGGTGGGGGGGGGGCTCGAGTCCACAGAATGGGGGTTTGCAGTTCGCTGAAATCTTTCATTCGCCCGCCAGAGAGTGTACCGTTGATATTGGCCACATAGCCTAAATATCTATTAGATACAAAAACTAAGAGGGAACCGAGACGTTACCTTGAGGCTAAATAGCCATCCGACCTCGTGACTGAGAAAGCATGTCGACAACGTGCTGAAAAGCCCGTGATACCTTTTAATTTTATCAAGAGCAGATGACCCAGTGTCTTCCATTAGAGTCATTTGTACACTAACAGTATTATCGGCCGGGCTACTGCAGTACATATATGGTCGAAAATACAGTTTCATGTTTTATTAAGAAGTTTCCATCACTTAGAGCGAGTAGGTTCACTTGGATTAGGCCCTACGTGACTAGTTTCGACACGTAACGTGAGTGCGGTGCGCATGCGACGAGAACGAGAATTCATCGGTATAAGCAGGATACCAAGAATGGATGGAACCGTGAAATGGAGGGAAGTTGGCCTCGGAGGGGAAGTTGGCCAAGTAAAAGTTCTAATTTCTTCCTGGTGTTAGTTACATGGCGCTCGAGGCCTTTTCTCAAAACCCCTCGCTTTCTATGAAAGGATGCATTTTCCGATTTAATTCCTTGCAGAGATTCACGACATCTGAGTTCGAAATCCTAGAGAAAAGGTTCCTTTCCAACTATAAAATATAAAATATAAAAAGGGTTATTGATGTTAATTACCGGCATGGTATCCATTGAACTATCGGTTGCAAAAATATGCACTCATTTTTGCCATCTCTTGTCGTGCTGTTTCAGGCTTAATTCGAGAATTTCCACAAAAGGGTGGTGCATGCTTAAAGATCAAAATACCATTAACGTTGACATCGTTTCTGTGGAATTTCCTTATCAATGGGTTTCTTCTCGTGTCCACCACAGCGCTAAATTGGTGGATATTTCACATTTCAAAGTTCACCCTCGTCAAAATGTACCCGAGTAGGCCTACCCCCTAAGATAGCAGAATGGGATCGCTGGCGGGGAAGGCAACTTCAGACGACGAGTTTTCATTGTGTTGTAATCCATTGGGGCAAGTAAATAGAACAGACTATACACATGTACATGGACTTATGTTCGTTTACATGGGTTGACGCCACAAATTCTGACAGATGTTTTTGTACTGATTGTAAGGAGTCGCGCGATAGAAGTTAAGTACATTTGTCTATGTAGTATACTGACACCGGGTTATCGGCTGGAACTAAAACTTTTGCCGTACGGTAACTATCCATATAGGTCTCGTATGAGGCCCTACGGTGTTTTAACCGGGCAGCACAGCAATGGGTTAACTGGTTTTATGTGCATATAAATCAACGCAATGATGGAATCACCACCTAAAATCATTATTTGTAGTTTATGTGACGCCGATGATATTGCGTGGTATAACGATGGCAAGTCTGTGACCCTGCATAAATATGGGATACGTAACGTATAAATTTTCAAGATATCAAAACAAAAACTCACCTGGAGATATATTTGGATATCCCGTTCATCAACATTCACACGTCGTAAGTGACCGAACCCAATCTGTTTTCATGGTGTCGCTTCGTTGCCGGTGCGCTGAACAACTGATGCGCTTAGATCAACGGTAGTCAGCGCCACGCGAGATGGAGACGGAACACTAATGACGTCACGCTAACATGAGGTTCGACAGTCAAACAAGGGTAGCTATCGACTCAAGAAATTATCGAATGACTGCGTCTTTGAAGTGCTACTTGTTTTCTCAGAATCAAACCTGCTTTTCCTACGGAGCATTGGAAAGATGTCAATAAAAACTTGTGAACCTATTCACATCGATAATATTTTTCGTCGAGTTTGTCATAATCGAATTACATGCTTAACGATTCAAATGGGCTAAACTCTTAAAAACTAGAACACGCGGGAAATCAAGTAAAAAGATTTACTCACAGAAAGTTACACTGAATTCTTGGGAAATTCACTTCATTGTGGTCGGTGTTCAAAAGCGCCGGGGAGATGCTGGTGATCCAGCGGAGCCCCTATATTGATGTACATGTAGGATGCCCCTGTAATAGCTTGTGCTCTAGTGACTGGGTTCCCCACATAGTCCTCGCTCAAAAGATATTGAAACGAAGATGGAAAGCAAAGCATGGGTCCTACCTCGAGGACACGCCCTTCTCAACACTCCCGAAATCTAAAGTTTGCACTTATATAACTATCTTGGCTTTCAAGCCCGGGCCGTGTGCTTGAACTGGTAGGGTAGACAAAAAGGATGTAGTCTGACAACGTCCCCGCAAAACGATAGATTTTTGCACACACATTACACCGAGCATTATTTGACATCTATATGTAGGAGAGAGCGGGGATATTTGAAATGCCATGCTGTAAGTTGTAACACTCGCCATTTGTCTGAATCTCTGATGACAGTGTCATCCCTCGAGCATCTTATACCGGTATAGAATCGTAACGCGGGATTTCGCATAAAACGCGTGGAGCCCAGCTGCTTCGATGTTAAGTCCAAATAACTTATTGTTGACCCCTCAGATAAATAACATGTTTGTCCATGATTCAAATATGCTATGATTAATTTCGGAAAGTAATATTTTATGTATAAGAGTCTTGTTAATGCAAATCACATTTCTTTCATTCCGTAACACTTTCTAAACAGCAGTAGAAGTCACAAATTAATTAGGACAAGTTGCAGTGGGTTACAACTGAGCTTACTCCACCTGGCAAAGACCGTGCACTATAGGTAAAATATGATAAACGTTGTGTGCGAGGAGTGGTACCATTAGATGGCGCTGCTTACCTGGGAAGGCGGGTAGAACTGTGCTGCTGAATTTTGGTGTAAAATATTATTTGTGAGGAAGACGATTACTTCAAATCAAACCAGTCGAAGGAGGAGTGGACAGGGATTCCGTAGGTGCTAAAGACTGAGTGCGTACATCACCAAAATTAGTGCTTATGTTTTGTACATTCCCGTTGTGCCGAAACTTCGTTGTACCTAACAACAATTTGTTTTCGATTACTTCGGGCTTGGTTTAAAATTGAAAGGGGTCATTTCAAGTTGAATTTATGAGAATTGTATTGTTGCATTGCGAACTTGAACTATAGTCGATTGACAGTGCGAGATAAAGCAACGAGTAAGGACACCTTTGATTTGCTTACGAGTGGTGGCTCATGATATTGGCCAGACATCTGTAATAATATGTTTTGTCTTTCCTTTTTGACGGAATATATTTGAACTTTTTGGGCTACAAAATGTAGAACAACCTTCCTGGTGCTTCTCTCCAGTGAGACACGCGGAGAGTGAAGCGCTAACTGGTCCATAAGCGATGACCTAGTTTACGCAGAGAACCTGGTGGATGACCTAGTTTACGAATTGCTGGTAATGGGCGACCTACAACGTGCAATGTACATTGACTCCGCGGCGTCCATTGGATTTGGCTTTCATCGTGTGCGATTCCGCGTGCATAATTATATACTAAGCTGGAGTAGAACAGAGACTTGCCTTTATGTACTGAGTAATGAACAGGAACTCTAGTGAAACAAATTCTCTGCTGCATCCAGCATCAGAGGCAGACGGAGATAATCTGTTTATTCTGGCCTCGAAACAGACTTGTGACTCGAATTCACGTAACATTTTCCATTGTACTTTGGTATGAACTCAAGATGTATTGTGATTGATGTGAATGGCTGTGTAATCCTGTTTTGTACCAGATGACCTCAGCATTGACGAGCTCGAGTCTGAACTCAGAATTTCGAATTTTTATTCGAAATCTGATTTTTTACTCAAGTTTGTAGCTGAAACATTGCGGTCTTTAGCTGCGAAGTTGGTCTTACACAGTGTTTTTTGTAACGCGTAAGATGCTCAAAAACCGGCTGTTGTCATTTGCCGTTGTCCCTTAATAATAAATAAATAATTAGCTTAAGTTCGTGTTTAAGTGTGACACATGATAAACTGGCAAATGTTTTTCCGAGTTCAGTTTCGAGTAAAAAGAGTAAATCTCGGTTCCAAATTCAGTTATTTGTTTAGATTATCATAAAGCATTATTTGAAGCTCTTAAGAATCTTTAGTGAAATGTTGATTTATCACTGCTATCAATATGATATCCAGTCCTATGTAACAATGGGTGTACATGTGGTTATTTACAAGTGCAAAGAGGTTTACCATGTGGGAGACACATTCAGTAACACTATATTTTCTCTTGCACCGAAATAATGAGCTATTGACAGTGTACACAAAAACCAACAAACGCACATGCAGTATACTGAAAACATTTCACTTCTCAGGGGCCAGTTTTATGAAAGTTACTAAGACTTTGGGACAGAAAATTGGTATTACGCTCCCTCTAGTCTGCACAATTGACTAATAAAGGTTTAGTCAAGCCTGAGTGCATCACACTCTAAACAACTTGAATGCAATACTTTCAATTGTCAGAACAATACAGTTGAGTCTTAATGACTCGGTCAGCTACCAAAAGCACACAGCTGATCTCATGAACTACTACAGCAGTTTTGTGTATTTACTCGAATAGGATATTTATACAAAAATCAAAGTTCATGAAACGAAAACTGTAACATCGATATTGAACTTTCAAAAGTTGAGCAAATGTATCAGTTGAAATTTGGCCATGCTATTGATAAAGTTGTTTTGCTGCGAATGTTTACCTTTCTTTTTGTTAAATTATAATAAACTAAAGACGTAATTTCATGGCCAGATTAAGTTGACGTATTGGTTTAAAGTAAAAAATCAACTTCCTAAAGATTTTCTACGTTCAGAAGATACCGCGGGTACAGTATATACTTTCACATAGCTTTGTGGAAATTGGGCTAAATGCACAAAAAATGACGTCATTCATAACCTTAAAATATTCCGACCTACCCCACAACAATCTCTGAACAACCAGCCCAGCATTTCAATGGATAATTTGCAAAATGGCGATACATGCGTTTAAGGTGCATGTATGTTTTCAGGCTCACAAAAGAGTCTTGTTGACTCTGTTAGCTACCGCAAGCAAACAACTGGAAAGTGTTCTTCTTAGAACAAAGCTTTAGAGGATGAAGGATACTACTAATATTACTAATTCGTCGGTTCTGAAAAACTACATTTCTAGCTCTAAGTACATTGGAGTTCGTCATGTATACGGCGTTGGAAATTTGTATAATTCCATCACACGTGGTGAATATCGGGAATTATAGGCGAAGCAAAAGAATTATGACTCAAAATTAAGATAAGACGGGCGTTTAAAATCCTTTAATATCAATTTGTACTTTGCCGTCTTTTCATAAGTAACTCCTCCAATGCCATTTCGTTCACATCATGCCGGGCTACACGCTATACTACAAGCTTTCTCACATTTCAAACTAAACACCTCAACACGCTTTTCATAAATTTCATATTGTCCGAGCAAGCACGATTTTTTTTAAACCGCGATAATCGAAATTCGACTGTGACACCAACACACAAGCCGTAATTGGTGTAAAATGGTAACTGAAGAATGAGACTCGCCAAGACACTGTAAAACAATTTCACAAAAGTGACACTTGGCTGGAAGTAGTTCCCTGTGAGCCTGTGTTTTGATAAAGCTAGGACCAATATCATATGTATATTACTCCCAGGTTTGAGTAAAGATTACAAAAAGAAGAGAAAAATCCTTGACGTGGGAAAAACAAAAAAGGTCACCCTTAGTGATGCTCGATAAAATTCCTGGCTGACTGACAGCCATGAGCTATGATGAGCCCCGTCGCCTAAAGAGATTTTAGCACCCTGCCCGGAATGACGTAATTCTTTTCATGCCTTCTTGCGTGATAAGTCCCGTCCACACACACACACAGCCTATCCTGGAACACCTTGCACTAGTATGTGACCACAAAAATTACGTCCACACACACACATATCTAACAACTAGGGTTAGGCGGAAGTTGTCGCTCTGTGCCTAGCAAAGAACGCCTAATGTGAGTATGGCGCTCAAAAGAAAACCCGTCTGTACGTAACCGCAGCCGACAATTACTGTCACCCTAGCCCGCTTTTGTGGCCACACGGCGATTACAAGTGGCGCAAGTTACCCTAGAACAATTTACCACACCTCAATAATGTGGAGTTAGTTGTCACAAGTGGGATAAGTTACGCACTATCGTCCAGACAGAACTCAAACCTAATGACAACTCTTCCAGGAGTAACTTGTTCTTGAGTCTGTGTGCGTATACTAGGCACTCGTATCTACAGTCTAGGGTTTGTGGACGGCACTTAAAAGTTGTCACGATCGGAAGTGGGAACACTCAAACCAAGCGACAACTCTTTCCAGGAACAACTGAACTTTTTCAAGCTAGCTAGTGTGGATGGGGACTTTAGAAATTATGCAGGGCATAATCATAGAACTTTAACCTTAGAATGCATCTTTGATTTCGTCCTGCTGAGGTTGCGCCGTACATGCGTGGCATTTGTTTGAATTTGTTTGTTCCGGTGTTGGTTATTCCTATGGAATATACTGTCAATAAAACTTTTTGCAATCAAATTGAATAAAATTCGTATCATCAGAAAGCACTTCATCAGCTCTTGATAGTGTATGATTATAGTGGAAAGAAACAATAAAGAATTTAATTCATAAATAATCATCATTTCCCATACCTGACCAATATATCTTTTAATTCTAGAAAACAAGACCGAAAAATAATAGGGTATAATTGTTACATAAAAGGAAAATGAACCAGAGAGGTTATATACATGTAAATAAACCAACAGGGAGATAATTTCAATGATTCACGTAAGATTTTTACCCTCTCAATACAAAGATTTTAGAATATGGATCCCTCACAGTTGCTGTGAAGAATTTTGGAGGCACTGCTACAAAACATGGGATAAACTAATTACTCCAACTACCTATCGGAAATTTGCAGAGAAAGACTTTCTGATAGTTAAAAAAGACCATTGGTAAACATGTATAGTGTAGGTTTGAAATGTTTTTTGGATAGATCATTACATAATTAAGTTGCAGTGTTGGACTTTGCGTAGTTGTTTGGAAAAAAACTAATTTCATTAGAAATTAACAATCGGTGGTCGTGACAAATGAAGTGTGTTTTACCGTAAACAAGAGATAGTGTATTGGGACACGTTTTTAGGATTGTTGTGTTAGTAAAGAAAGTGGACTCTGGAAAATAGCGATATTCATGACAAAGAGACAAATGAGCACCTGTAGTTGACAGCATTCGAGAATGAAAAAACGGGACAACTGGACTGAAAAGCGGGAGTCTCAGATAAAAATTAGAGGGGCATCTGGGTCAATTCCAAAACGCAAATGTTTGCCACATCCGTGACACAAAAGCGTCCTGGCAGCGTTTTTTTGTCGAACAAGAGACGTTACAACACAAAAGCGCCCGACGGTGTTTTTTGTTTTTGTAAGTCGAATGGACAATTGAAGGGGCCTGAAAAACTCATGCAGTGCCCCCTTTTGTTTGTTTTAGTCGAATTGGAACAAGTGCTATGTTGCGTGAGACATTACAGGATATGATAGTATATGTATGTCCACGTCGCAGTGTGTCAAAAAGCGAGAAATTTTGTCGGTGTAGTGAGATGATGGGAAGAAATTGAAAAAGTCGAGTCCACCAAGAGCGAGACAACTGTCAAGAACAATGTACGTTGTCAGCGACCCAAAGGATTGGATTTTTTGCAAGGTAAACTTCTAATTTTTCAAATTATATTTCGCATGTCTGGGTAAATACCACAAGTAACATCCATTGCTCAGAAATAGAACCAGCAAAGAAGAATCTCGGCAACAGGTAAACATTGCACAAATGAATTACCGAGAAGCAACTGAACACAGTCATAATTGAGGCCAACACAAACACAAACATACGTCTACGCAATACGAGTACTTTTTTCGAAAATCGCGTGAACAAATCTGCTAGTAGGGGTTAAACTTTTCATTAATAATTGCAGAACAAACACACAGAAACCAAATGACTGCTTCATTCCGTAAAAAAAGAAAAAAATCAGTAGCATACTGTATCATATTTCTAACACCTATGAAAATGACTTGTTGAAGATTTCTAACATGTACATTGATAGGTTGTCGAAAGTGGTTCCAAAACTGGAGATGAAAATATATCAGAGGCCAGACTCGCTATTCCCGGTATCCGGCCAAAGGCCACGGGTCGGCCCGGGTGCATAAAAGGTAACCAATATAATTGTCGGGTTTATTGCCCGGACTTTGCCGGAAGTGCGCAAGCATTATCATGGCGCAGATCGTGAAATCGCTGGTTTCTGAATGTGTAGCTGAGTCAAGAGTCCCTTGCCTTTGAACACAAATGTCAAAAATTAAAATGAAGCAAAGAATAAAGGCTTGATTTGTGACGACTTCAACACTAGATCAAAGCTGGCCCAAAATTCTCATCGGTGCGAGAAGCTCGATCTTACTGCTCACTGAATCAGGGGGTGGCAAGTTCTCGGTCACGTGCAAGAGTTGGCATTCCGGGGCTAGAGTATATGATGTAATAAAGGCACGTCACCTCTCAGTTTCACTGCGTGATTAATTGTTCTAAGTTGAGCTCTGATTTTTTAAAAAAAAATAGCAGTTTTGTGATGTTTCGCCATGTGACACATACAGAACCGATCATGTCGTTGTAAATATTCCGAAATAACCAACAAACATATATCACACTATGCCATACGAAACTGACCCGGGCAGGGGGGGTAAGTAAAGTCTTGAGTAGGCCTGGGTGGCTACATTCTTCAGAAACTCAGTCGCGACTGAAGCGTAAGATCAAACACACGGCAACTCAGAACTCACTTAATTGTATGCGGCCGAGAACTAACGCGCGCACGAATTTACTTGCCTCCACGGAAAGCAATCATAAACTACCGGGCACCGTATTCGTTCTCAGTAAAACCCCGGAGCTGTATTTATCTCATTGTAAAACCCTCTCTCTAGGGGGCGCTCTGCATAACGTATTGCATTTGATTTTGAGAGTATAAAGCTTACGTCTTCTTTCGGGCGCTGTTATATAGAATGTAGCTGACAGCCTTCATCAAAAACTTCTCTACCATTTATTTACTACAAAGTACAAAGGTAAATAACTTATTGTTTTGCTGAAGTCTTCGTAAGTAGCATATTCGTTTTTAAGGTTTTGATGGCCGCCGGAAACGGGGAACGTTATGCTGCATTAGTCACTGGGAAAACCCAGGGTTTTCGGTAGAATCCAAACATTTAGTTTCATTTACTAACTAGGAAAAACCCATTGCAATGCTCCTGTCTTTCCACCATGGCGTTGACATTGAAGGTACGTTTGTATAAAGCTAATCAAGTTACAGCCGAATTACAGAAGTCACATGTATGTGAATTGAAATAGTTTGTTTTTAAACGACGCAAAAGCCAGGCGACAGGGGAAACTAATTATAGACGTCATGAGTCACGACAGTTTGAGCCTTCCTTGTTTGCTACCGTTTCGTTACTCGCATCCGTTTTATATCAGTATTTCTCTTCCTGTTGAAGTCGTCAAATGTCAACCATACTGTGTACAGAGGGGCATACAGCTCAACTTGAGAGGATGATCTCTGTTCTAAAGTGCTGGCTTCGGAGTTCAGTGTTGTACAGCTGTCTAAACGGTGACCACCGTATCTAGATAGCCGCAGTAGAGATGGTGAAGCTTTTATAGGAGTTTCATATGCCAGAAGATTTTCGGCAAACTATGCCTCGCACGGATGTTCTCATAAGATACTTTTGGCGCATAGAGGGATAGACACATTAGGAGGCAGTCAACGTCTTAAATAATTCTTTTGAACTCGAACAAATACGCCCAAAATGAAACATTTTCTTCAAGCAGGCCAGTTTTGATACTTGCGTGCAGTCTTAGCGATGACATAGGAGCGCGTGTACTTTAAAATGGCCTGTTGCCGATTTGAGCAACTGAACGAAGGACTGTTGGAGTTGGAAGGTTCCAAGGTGTCCCTCTATGCGCAAAAGGTACTTACAATAACATGGTTTTGATGATTTAATCAGTGTGAGGCATAATTTGCCAAAAAGCTTCCGGCATAGGAGCTTCACCGTGGCCAGCTATAGACGGTGGTCACTGTCTAACAGCTGTCTAGACAGTGCAGTAGAGATGCCATGATGCTCCCATAGGACCTTCATACAATGGAAGCTTTTCGATGAATTATGCCTCACACTGATTAATCCATCAAAGTCACATTGATATATTATTACCATATGCACATAGAGAGGGACACCTCGGGAGGCCATGGATGTCTTTGATTCCTTCAAACTCGAAAGAATACTCCCGTTATCAAGCTTTTTTCAAGCAGTCATCATTATGGTATTTCTTTGGCAATAATATCACGTGTGGATGTCCAAGGCGTAGAAGTGATGACCCTGTAATAGGAATTCTGAAACTGATTTACCAGGGCATCAGTGACATAAACAAGTACACCCTCGAAAATATGAGTACACTTATAAGTATAATATTGACGTTACTCGTATTATTCGGTAGTATTTGAACAGACACAGAGCAGATGTTCTGCGTTTTTCATCACATTTGGCTAGTGTATGTCTGGAAAGAGTGCAGAATATGCTTGTATTGAGCACTGTTTCTGTTTTAAATTGATTCTAATAAAGAATACTAAACAATATGCAGTCTGGAAACAGTTTCCTTTGAAAAAAAGATTGGAATTGATGGACACACTGACAAAACTGCAGTTATCTTCTTTTAATTTTTGTCTTAAAAATGCACTAATTATAGGTCATTGACCAAAATGTTGTTACCTTACTTTTTGTAAGAAAAGTTGTCTGTCAACAGATGTTATGAGCTATGCAATGCATCGCTGAAATGGAAAGGAATCATCCCAGTGAAAAGGGTTCAATCGATTTATTTTTGATTGATAAAATGAAGGGTTCAAATTTAGAGCAATCTAAGGGGAAAACTCTACATGTTATATTTTTACTTTTGCTCGTAAGTTTTGAGACAAGAAGCTAAAAATGCTAGCTAGTTCATTTTAATGTGTCTTAAACATGTGAAAGTTTTTAACGTCTTTTTGACTTAAGCCAGTACACTGACAAATCTATTTCAATTTCCGTTTTGTCATGAACATAATGCAAATTATATAAGTCAGCTGACCAAAAGAAGAAGTTGAATGTGATGTTGGCATAAGAAAACAAGTCTGGCAGCAGACATTGTATCATAGAAAACTGGTATGCCACATGGCGAAGTAAATTGCACTGGTAGTCATAGTTAGTAACATTGGAAGGGAAGACAAGTGTTAGTTCTTTATAATTTTCTAATTGTATACCTAGCAATCTAGCGCAAATCCCAATATTCAAATGAAAATTGAGGTCGCCAAAATTGAACTCTGATCTTGGCCGTTTTTTTTTTGCCAAACAATTCTGTCTTCAGTCTGTTTACTTTCTCACGTAGTTTAAGTGCTTATTTGATGATATGTGCCAACTAATAGTGAAGGTGGAAAGTGTTGAGTTCACAAAATAATATGAACAGTTGTGAACCAAAGGTATTGTAATTAAAGTTTGGAAGTCCACACAACTTTTTAAACGGATTTTGCATGAATTATTGTCTGACTTTTATACTTGCTGTGGTGCATTCATGGTGACTTGGGATTTTTCCAGGTCGGCAAACACAATCTGAAGTCGTATTGATGAGCTGCAGGTTGCAAAATCGAGCACAGATATTGTAGATAGTCTAGCTCATCAATTTCATCCGGGTTCTAATGAGTTATGCATGAAACATCATTCCGGTAGTGACGCTCGTGAACCAGCTTGCCGAAGTCATTCGTGGCCATCATTGTTTAAAAGCACATCAGACTGTGTTTGCCACCAGAACTTTAATTTTCAGTCAGTTTGGAGTACTACAGCACCTCTAGTGGCCGTTTTGTGCGATTGTCCTGTTGTTCAGATGTCTGGTTGATATCTCATAAACCACAAGGGCATGCTAATGGTATTTGAAACAAGGGTATAAGGCATCACTGAGCCAGTGCATGTGACTCTCAAATCAACCCTGCCCATCATGGCCAGAAGGGTAGGGCTTAGGAGTGTTTTTGAGCTGAAACGTTTTCGAATATCTGGAGAACGGATGTATAGCTTTAAGTTAGCTTTGTCTCAATGATTTGTGACGATAATGCATCAGCTCCAGTCAATTTTGAGTGCTCAGATTCGACCTTTGCAGAACCCTTTAGTAGCCTGGTCTTTATCTATGGGGAGAGAGCTTTTCTGGAGAACCAATTGACCGCTTACACTGAGTCTTTACTTTCACATGTATTTAGTCTTATCAACCAATCATCATTTTTGGCTTGAGACACTTTTTATGTTTCAGGGACTGTTTGTTTTTCCTCTGAACTGCACTAGTGTCTCCTGTCCTGGCCCACAATGCAATGTGGTTCTCGCTTTTCACGTGAGTACCTGAGATTATGTTCTTTTTACAACTTTGATTTAATTTAATGTAGAATTTGTCACTTGACACAGACTTATGGTTGCACAATTTAAAGAATAAACTAAAGAAATGGAAATCATTGTTTTGTTTCTTTATTAGGCCAAAACCCATAATTGGTTCTGGACTGGTTTTTTGAAAATGGAATTGGTGGACCGGGTTCAGTTGTTTTTTGAGTTGCTCACCATTTCAAGAAGGAAAATCCACGATCAAAAATCATGTGTGATTTTTTCATGCATTACCTTAAGCAAATCAAGTCTTTTTACCCTTGCTTACGTACCTGGGGGCAGCTTTTGTTTGCTTGTCCGCTGTTATGTGCCCTCGTGTAGTAACACCGTGCAGGATGTTAATGAGATTTTGCAGAGGTGCTCCTAAAGGTGGATGAGCACAATTTTTGGAACCATATGATGACCACTGCGTCCCCTAGTAGCAATTTTATTTTACATTTCAGTAACTCAGTAACTATTGTATTCTCGGCATTTTTTCCATGATGAGATTTAATTATTTTTCTAATTGTGTGGAGTAAGGTCATATTTCTTTCTTGAGTCTTTAAGTCTTTTTCTCTGAGACAGACCCTTGGAGTATCTAACTATGTGTCTGTTACTTCCTTGTAGTCGACTCTGTGCAGCCTGTTGGTGACAATCTTCTAGACAATGATGCAGGGTATGCTGTACCTGATCACAGAATGGTGCTTAACTCAGGTGAGTTTCCCTGGTTGGATGATGGAATTCGAATTGGGTGGTCTTAAAGGCGTTATATATCTGCATGTTATTAAGAGATAACATTTGGATTTTTATGTGTCCACATTGCTGTCATTTGTGTTCAGGTGTCCTGTGTCCACTGCTGTATCTCCTGAATCCCTTGCCGTGGTAAATTGAGATTTCACAGATGTGCTCTCATCAAAATGACAACAGGACGAAGAATTTTCGAGCCGTCACACTTCTGCTGTGTTCCCTATTGGCAATTTTAGTTTTTTACGTTTGTCTCTGTATCGTTGGAGTTCCTTGATGGATGTTCATGAAATCCGATCTTAGATATCTGTTAAGGTGTTGGCGATGCCTTCCCATTTTCGGACAGATTAGCCGTATCTTGCTTCACCTAATGACTCTGTTTCTAGGCACCCTGATAAGCAGAGTTCCCTTATGGTTTTTCATGAAATTTGGTAAATCAGTCTCTATTATGAAGACAACAATGCTTTGCAATTTTTGAAGAGATTTGATGGATTCTATCTGTGCTGCCTAATGGCCATTTTTATGCGCCCACATATTTATATGTGGACGCATTATGCCGTCATCTCTGTCCGTCCGTCCGTCCGTCCGTCCGTCCGGGCGGCGTCCGTCCGGCGTCCGGCGTCCGGCGTCCGCTGCTCTATCTCGAAAACCCTTTGACATACGTTCATGAAATTTGGCACATATGTTCCATTCATGAATGGGACGGCATGTGCGAACTTTCGGACGGATCCGACTACCGGTGTGCCCCCTAGTGGCAATTTTAGTTTTTTACGCTTACCTTTGTATCTTCAAAAGTATTGAACGGATTTTCATGAAATTTGGTATGTAGGCACCTATTAGTGAGATGACGCTATCCTACTGTTTTCAGATGGATTCGACGTAGTTTGCGCCACCTAGTGGCCATTTTTACTGTTTTCGAGTCTGTATTTTTGCGTCCACCCCTCTATCAACCAAACCGCTCAAAGGATGATTGTGAAAATTGGCGTGTATGTGCTTACTATAAGGAAGACAGCTGACAATGATTTTCAGACGATTTGGACTACTGTGGCGCCTCCTAGTGGCAGTTTTGTTTTTTTGCGCCCATGGCTGTATCTCCCAAACCGTTTGCAGGATCTTTACTAAATTTAGCAAGTGTATTTATGTGATGTTGACAACGGACGATGACGACTTTAGGATGATTCTGATTACCGGTATGCCTCTAGTGGCAATTTTAGTATTTGCCTCTAGTGGCAATTTTAGTATTTTACATTGACCTCTGTATTTTCATAGGTCTTCAGGTGTATACTTTGTGTTACTTCGTGACTGTGAAGGAAAAGTTCCTAGTAGAAATTTGTTTCTGGCATTCTAATGCTGTGCTAATCTCGTATGTTGGTAAATTTGTTTTTAATTCTATGTTTCTGTGGTGCTTTAAGCAACTGGTGTATAGGATGTGCTTGTATTATGAAGATTACTCACATTTTGCCCCTAGCCTATTGAGGAGACAATGACCATGCCTTTCCATTTTGCAAAGTATGCCCTCTACTGGCCACTTTATGGTACCAATAAACAACCCTAGAAGGATACCGTATGCGGTGCAATTGTGGGCGCATTTCAACGCTCCGCGTTGCTCTTGTTATTCTTTTTGAGCTCACCTGAGTCTATATCTGCCAAACTGCTCAAGATCAATATCAAAATTGGCAGATGTGATCCCATTGATAAGAGCACGGCTGACATTTGATTTCATATTGGTCTGTCTACTTTGGCAGCCTCTAGTGCTACTGTCATATTTCATGGAATTCAGCAAATTCATTTTTCATTGGGATGACTACGCCTTCCCATTTTGAACAAGTTTGATGTGATATTTGTTGCATGTCTAAGTGGTTTTATCTGACAACCCTTAACATTTCTTGACTATCCTGACTGGCCCTGAACTCAGAAGTTTATTTTTGGGACAAATATGTGGTGTGGGAACTTTTGCAGTTTTATGACAAAATCACAGATGGAAATTTCAAGTAAGAAATCCCTGCAGCTTGCTCCTTCAACTCATCGCTGCTAACTTTCTAGATCAAGATACACTTCCAATAATTTTGAAGAAATTAGAAAATTTTGTTGCACAAACAAAAAAGAGCCACTATAAAATCGTTATAATTTGTTAACTTTGAAACTTAAAATGTGGTTCCGAATGCTTACGTACATTTTTTGGACAGTTGAAACTCCACTTGTGAGTCCGAATCCTGAACAAGTCGTGATGTACTAGTAACATCGTTGACAGAAATTCTAGCTGCTATTGCTTTGATCCCAGAAGTCAAGACAAATTATCATCAACATATCTGTCTAAATTTTGCCTCAACCTAGCCCGACGGACACATCAGTGAGCATATGGGTAGCCCAGTGTGTCCTGGGTGGGGTACTGATCTTAAAACCCCTAACATTTGGTGGAGTCTTGCCCATTGTACTGGCTGGCACTATTACATGGCTATGACTCAAAGTGCATGGCAACGAATGGGAAAGTATCTCCATTTTATTAAAAAAAAAACAGGCAAACTTGCTTTCACAAAGAACCTGTTGACCAATAAGAGGGCTCCCGTGAATTTTAGCTCCAATGTTTTGTGTAATAGGCTCAACCATGAGGCCTGGGCACGTCTGATGCACTGCAAAAGACATCAGACCGTATGCAGTTTCTTTTTAAATTTCAGGGAGAATATTGCTCTTTCATTAAACTTTTTACTGCCAAATGAAAGACTAACATAAAGTAATTTTCTGATGTTGCAAATTGTCATTAGTGGCATTTTTATAGCTAAAACGTAGCAAACCAGATACAGTGGCCAAAAGCTGATATTGGCATTCATGTGGGTCATGTTTGAAGTCTCCAAAAAGTGACGTCAGTGAAAGAGTTGCAACGATGTCTAACTGGAAAGCATACAAAACTGGGGTTTTGACTACAAATGAATATTAACACCAAATTAACACTTAAATATTTGCATTAGAAGAATTCACTGAAGAACTTTGCCAGTCAGTCAGTTTGATTAAAGTTCGACGATTCTAAATACAATGGACAGTCATGTCTAACTCTTTGAGCGTAGTAATGATGGACAGTGGGATGAGGCTGTGTGTCTTGAACCACAGAATCCAGTTTGCGACACAATATAGATAAGTAGTAGCTGAACACTTGGGGAGAGGATACTAATTTCATGATATCTGGTGACTGAAAGAATGTATGAGGCATAGTTTGTGAACAAAAGGCAGCTGCGCTGGTCTAATTTTGGGGAAGCTATCGCTTTCTATGGTTATATACATCCTTACTCATTTTTCTCTGCAGGCGGAATGGCAGGTTTGAAGCCATTCTCCAGTCAATGCATTAGAAACCAATAACTGCAGTGCTTGCATTAATTCCAGCCATTAACTCAGGAGTAACGAATTATAGATTATTGTTATTTCCCATATCTTGACCCCAAGTGCGATTTTGAGGATTAGGGTAAATACCTGCTGAGCACGTGTACTAATTTATTTATCCACATCTTGACAATAAACTCTTACAAAACTCACGAATATTTAAATGCAGCTATATGCAGCGTAGTGTATCAGCGTAGTGTATCAGCGTAGTATATCAGCGTAGTGTATCAGCGTAGTGTATCAGCGTAGTGTATCAGCGTAGTGTAGCAGCGTAGTGTATCAGCGTAGTGTATCAGCGTAGTGTATCAGCGTAGTGT
>NMRA01000090.1:1002221-1049452 GCA_002633005.1 Phoronis australis
TAGTGTATCAGCGTAGTGTATCAGTGTAGTGTATCAGCGTAGAGTGTGTGCGTAGTGTAGCAGCATAGTGTAGCAGCGTAGTGTAGCAGTGTAGTGTAGCAGCTAGTGTATCAGCATAGTGTATCAGCATAGTGTATCAGCGTAGAGTGTGAGCGTAGTGTAGCAGCATAGTGTATCAGTGTAGTGTAGCAGCGTAGTGTATCAGTGTAGTGTATCAGCATAGTGTATCAGCGTAGTGTATTAGCGTAGTGTGTGTGCGTAGTGTAGCAGCGTAGTGTATCAGCGTAGTGTATCAGTGTAGTGTATCAGCGTAGTGTATCAGTGTAGTGTATTAGCGTAGAGTGTGTGCGTAGTGTAGCAGCGTAGTGTATCAGTGTAGTGTATCAGTGTAGTGTAGCAGCGTAGTGTATCAGCGTAATGTATCAGCATAGTGTATCAGCGTAGTGTATCAAATCAGACACTTGAGCGTCTTCTATCACGGAACATTGCAACATGTCCGTTACGTTTCCTGACAACCGTTATCTCTCATGAGAGATAACTCTATGGGTTATTACCTTGTAGTTATTTACTGTTCAACTTCAAGCAGATAAATGCTAATATGATGAAAAAGGATTTCATTTCTATTTCATCAAAGTCTGTTTAAGCAACTTTTCTCATCAATCAACACAACTTTTTCAGTTTCCAGTGGATCTAGTGGGTATGCTTCAGATCTCAGCCGCCAGGTGTCTCAAGTCTCAAATGAGCCGGAAAACAATATTGTCGATAGCGTCAATGGTCCCTTTGGTGATAGCGAAGATGACAATGATCGCCCTGTAGATGGCATGGTTTTTTATGCTGCTCATGATTATGACGATGCTGAGAAATGGATTGAAGATATCAGGGAAAACGTCAAACTTAGAAATGGTAAGATTCTTGGCAGTTTGAGCATTGAACATTTCTCCTGTCATTGTGCAAAGTTAGAGAGAAGGCCTTTCCAAAATATTCCGTAATTGCTGACCTCTTAAAATTTACGTATTGTTGTAACCAGCATAGCTTACTGTCAGGTTCAAGCTTGTGACTGCTTAAACTTCATTGGAAGAGTAAATATCGAAATTCAGTGCTTCACACTTAGCTTGACGCCAAGATCTGAAGGTGCATTTGACGACTTGGCAAAAATCGCAGGTCACCAAACAAAATCTGAGGTCGCCAAAAACTGACATTGAAATCGTCAAAAAAGGTCGTGCCATACTCCGTTCTTAGAAACTTTTGCTTACCTCTCCAATTTCTCCCCGAAAAAATGCGTACCATTTACTCTTTTACTCATATGCCACTGGAGATGAAACGCAGGCGATCGCATACACTGGAGGCACGTGTTTCACCGATCTTGCTCGATTTTTGCTGAACAATTCCGACATCTGTCTGTTTACTTCCTGTTGTAATTTAAGCACATGTTTAATGTTTAACGTGTGCTGACTGTTGTGATGGCAAATGCACTGATTTCATGAAATAAATGGAACAATTGTGAATCAAAGATAATAAATCTAAGAAACCTGTTAGCAATTTAAAGTTTAGAAGTCAACACAACGGATTTTGGGGGAATTACTGTCTGACTTTGGTACTTGCAGTGGCGACTTTGTGGCGCCTTGGGATTTTTCCTAGGTCGCCAAAACACAATCTGAGGTCACATTGGGGACCTGCCGGTCACCAAATTGAGCACTAAAATTAAACCAAACCTTTTTTCAGGAAAACCTCCCGAATTTCGATTATTTGAAGTTAACTATGGAAAGAGCAAGTTTCATGAGCTGGATAAGGCAATGCGTCGCAGTACATACTGGTTGTTTTATTTGACATCAGAGCCGGACCCTTTTATTTTGAAAGCTCGTGACGAGTGCCTAGAAGAGGCCTTGTCAAACGAAGACCGTAGGTGGTCCATAATACCGATTTTTACTGCACCAAAAGACAAGTTGTCAGTGCCTTCTGGTCTAAAGTCTATAGCTGGCATTTATACAGTTAGCACAAATATTAAATCTGTGTATAGCAAGATGAAAAAGACATTCAATGAAAAACTCTACGAGAGGCTTGAGAGAGAGGAGCGTTGGAGGACTGAGAAACGGCAGACACAGATGAAAAAAGCAAACATGAAAAAGATGGATGAGATACTGGAACGGGAGAAAGCGAAAATTAAAAGAGATGATGAGTTGAGAGACAAGCAGATAGAATTTGAAAAGGAAATGAATAAGGTTAAGCATAAACATGCGCAGATGGAGGCTGCTCGAAAGGAGGAACGGCGCAGGGAGCAGCAGAAGTTGGCAGCAAATCCAGTGATTGGTTCATCTGCAATGAGTGGTGTTCTGGTAATTTTGAGTCTTTGTTGGCATGTTTTTACGAAATTTTTCTCTTGTTATTCTCTTTTTCATTGCTATACTTGACGGTGATTCCTTGAATGCATTGGTGATGTGTCAGGCATAGGAGCTGTTGCAGCTGATTTGAGTTGATTTCAAGTTGTGGCACATATCCTTGATGTATTCAATTTTTGCATCTTGTACAGTAAATTCCAATAACAGGCAGACAAAATGATGTGGAATTCTCTGTCAAAATGACTGAACTTAAGTGTAATAATGCCCCGTCATTACAGCTAAGTGCTAACGGGATTCACTGCCAGAGTGCCTGGAATGAACCGAAATGATGGGAAAACAAATTTTTGTCCAATTACTTCTGTGTAAGTCAACAATAAGTTTTCACCAATTCTAGTACGGTTCAAGGCAGCCCTGGCTGCTGTCAATTCTAGATTGCTCTGAGTCTTCTCATAATTTCGGAACAACACTCACTCTTTTATTGACACATTGTGTATTAACCGTGATGTCAAAGTGAAGGCATGCACGCTACTGTAAGGGAGATATTTGTGAATTTTTTTAAGATTAGTGCAGACTGAGCTTTAGTGGTTGGATATGGTTGGTTGTGAGGACAGTTTGCATTGACTGCTGTTTCTGGTAAAGAACACCCTCAAATAATTCAACATGTCTATATTTTTCAGCCAAGAGAGACTCAATGGGATGGGGTGAGTGATCAACTCAACAGAGCTCCTGCTGATGTCAGGGGAGGTAACTCCCAGTCTTCACATTGTCACGCCAATGGAGCCTCAGACACCACTTGCACGGGTGAACGGGATGTGCCAGAGAGTCCTTTACATGGTACATATACATTAGTCACGATTGTTTTGATTTGTTAGAAGTGCTGGGCCCTCAATGCTTCGATTTTGGGACTGAATGTCGGTCCCATTCCCTTCTGAAAATATTTAAATTCATGAAAATCACCCCAATCAGGCCCAAACATTTCCCTGTGACAAATGATTAAAAGAATTCTCCTCAATAATGAATCACTTCTAACTCGGGCAGACTCTCGAATTCAAAAGGTTTTAATCTAAAATCTCCACTTCTAAAGCCGTGCCTTATTTGAGTTTACTGTCTCGATGTGGAGAACACAATAAAGATTAGTCTATCTCAAGTATAGGTGTGATCACATAGTGTTGAGCAAAGGAAGTCAAGACTGAATGTTGTGGCGACCAGGGCTGGAATTGGTGTTGATNGGAGGGGGGGTCTCTCTCAATAAAAAATTCTTTTCTCAGAAGGCACAGACATCTCCCCCTTAGGTGGGCGTGAGTTTCTCATTGCGTAATTGCTGTTTTAATCTTATTTCTCGTCACTGCAAATTTATTTTGATGACAGTAACTAACTACAATTAATATTATGTTAAAGACATTTTTCAGACTTGTTTGTTGCAACTTCCATGTTGCAGCTAGAGCACTGCTACAAGCAGACAACATTTTTGAAAAATTGTTGGCAACAACATATCAGAATAGCACTTGAAAAACGAGAAATGCAATTTTGCAATTATTTTTGTCCGAAATTGGTGAGATTTTACTGTACTAGGTCTAGAATAATTTTGCCTGATTACACACGAGTATGAACTCTTATTTAGGTTTACTGAGAGCCATTGAGCCAGCTGTTAAAGATGGTGGCAACCTAACGGTCAACATAGAAAACCTGCAGATTGGGAACAACAACCAGGTGATGAAGACATCCTGTGGAGACACAGCAGGTGACAGGGACGGGGATGAGGATGTGGTGTACGTGCGTAAGGACACCAGCCATGACCCCCGGTGAGTCGGCGGCATCTGTGCTGGCATTAGCGCGTGGGTTACACATTGTCTCCTATTAATTACAGTAGCAAAGATTGTGGTTAAAAGTAGTCCTGAGAGCAATGGACTCTTACTGTAATTTCTCTGCCCTTTAATCATTCATTTGTGATTGTTGTCCAGCTCTTTGTTTTGTTGGCTGTTGTTGGAACCAATAGTCAGAGTCTTGCTTTTATTTCAGTGCTGCGAATAGTCAAGAAGCAAGTGAACAGACATTGGTGATATCTAGTGTTCATAAAGTTGATAGGTGAGTGGGAAATGTTTGTCAAGATCTTGAGACAACTGTGTCATAAACAGTATCCAGTCACAGGTATACCCAAGATCTGCCCAGGCATATATTTGCCAGCACCAGGTATACTCAAGATCTGCCCAGGCATATATTTGCCAGCACCAGGTATACCCAAGATCTGCCCAGGCATATATTTGCCAGCACCAGGTATACCCAAGATCTGTCCAGGCATATATTTGCCAGCACCAGGTATACCCAAGATCTGCCCAGGCATATATTTGCCACCACCAGGTATACCCAAGATCTGCCCAGGCATATATTTGTCAGCACCAGGTATACCCAAGATCTGCCCAGGCATATATTTGCCAGCACCAGGTATACCCAAGATCTGCCCAGGCATATATTTGCCAGCACCAGATCATGTTACAACCTGGCCCGGTTGGTTAATGTCAAGTGTTCACCTGTCGTGTGGCATTGCAATGGTGGATACCTGGCTGCTCCAACTACATGTAGGTATCCATCAAGTTGACTTTCAGTGATTGCTAATGCCCTTACTAAAGTAAATGCGCTAAGCTTTTGGACAGCCTTCAACAATGAAGGAATGCCGCGATTTAGCTAGGAGGTTGCAAATCTTGGGCATATAGTTAGAGAGTTACATCACCTCTGGATATCTATACCTGGATTTAATCATGTCTTGTGGCTTCTATATGAAACTGTGAAATTGCCCTTCAGTTCAAGCCATAACCCCTAAAAAGCTCAAGTCTATAATATTAATTAATTCTACATCAATCCTTTATTTTTTTCAAATTTTGGTACATTTAAATTTCAGTCCACAAATGGTCTTTCACAACATTTAATTATTCACGACTGTTTGCGTCTCTATTTTTTTCCAAAAGAAGCAAAACTTGGAATTTTTCTCAACATTCGGTGGGTTTGCTTTTTTGTTCACCCTGTACGATGACTGGGAATTCTGTTTCATCTTGTTGGACCACTTTTGGCAGGCACTGTATTTTATTCTAATGGCCATAACACTTCAAGTAACCATTCATTTGGTGGCTCATCAGTTATTGACTCAAGACCAAGTTTGCTTCCGTAATAGGCCCTAAATATGGGTAAATTTGGAACATCACATTTCAAAAATGGCTGATTGTATTCTTGTGAATCTTCCAGAGACTACACATTGTTCTCCAAAACACTGTTGGGAAGTGCTATAAAAACATTGTAACAGTTGAAAATAAGACCTTTCTGATTTCCATGACAAAATGAAAACAAAACGATAATTTTAGAAAAGTGTAATCTCACTCAGCATTTATGGGGTCTCATAATGAACATTTACACGAAGTAAAATATTATTATGTTATTGATATCATTGTTTTGCTCTCAGTGGTTTTACCTTTCTTTATACTTAATGTTACTAAAAAGATAAGGTTAATATGCGACTCAACTAATGGCAGATTGGTACATGAAATGTCAAAGACCAAATTTTAAGGCTTTCTGCTTCTAGAAAACATATACTGCAAACCTCACAGATACAGACAAAATGCAATTTAATTCGGAAATACCAAATACGAAAGTAACATGAAAAATACCTCAATACTGCCGCTCCCTGGCTCTCCTCACTGATGCCAAATATGCACTGCCACAATGTGAGTAAATCGAGTCAGCGCACAACTCTTATACTGAAATGAGGGTCGGGTCACATGCAAATTACATTCAGTCTATTCATCCATGAATATACACGTGACCATGAGCCACCCGGAGCAAACAAACGTGAAGTATCTTACAATAAAGTTTTGTAGATATTTGACTAAATACACCAGTGAGGTAATTTAAGTCTAACAAAATTCCATCTGCCTTTCAGTGATCGTTTAGATGATGCCTGTATCACCAGTGTGAAGAGTACTATGTCCAGTGGTGTGGTGGCGAACGTTGCTGGCGCGGAGGCGAGTCTTGCCCCAGGGTTGACCACATGTACAGAACAGAAGGTTTTAAGTCCCAGAGAGCAGCATGAAAACACAGGTGAAATAGACTGGCAGATGATGCTGCCCTCTGTTGTTTTCTGGACTCGCTTATTGAATTTTCAGGGATCGAAGTCTGCAGACTGTAATGAGTGTTTGACATAATGTTGTCTAGTTTTGAGTTTTGACAAAGATTTTGTAATTTCAACCTGGAAATTGGTTATGTTACTGCGATTTGATATCAGTCTGAACTTAAATCAACCGAATGTAGTTTTTAAAAATGGCGACAATATTGCTTCTCATCAAAACTGAGGAAATTTCGGAACCAAAAATTTCTGTTAATATTTGTATGAATTAGTGTACCAATTATTCTTTCTGGTTCAAAATGTTTCTTCTTTGTTACAAAGGTTTTTTCCATACAAATAATTTTTATCATGGCTGAGATTTTGTAGCAATTCAGTTAGCCCTTGAAAAGAGGAAATACTGCAACATTAATTTGGGCAATTATTTTTGTGTGAATAAGAAAAAGTCTTAAAACCTAACTTTGAACCTTTGTGTGTGAAATGTATTGAGACAGTGCAAGTTAAGCCAACCGTTTTTTAATGCAAAATACTTAATATGTGATGGGATGATACAATATGCCGTAACAAAGTTCGGAGTTCATCTACAAAATCACATGTCCAGTGTTACCAAAGTAACGAAATTGCCTTTGTAGCCTTGCAGTAAAACTTTTGCACCTGTCCAGCAACATGAACAGAAAGTTAAAAAGTGCATAACATCAAAATATGACAACTATCCAAATTGATATACAGTACAAATTGATATACAGTACAAATTGACATACAGTACAAATTGATATACAGTACAAATTGATATACAGTACAAATTGACATACAGTACAAATTGACATACAGTACAAATTGACATACAGTACAAAGTAATTCAACTGGACAATGTGGACTGTTGACTTTTTTATTACTTTTAGTAAAATTGTAATGAACACGTCAGGCCTTTCCCTACAGTGTGTCCGGGGCATCCAAAAGGAAACTAGATTCAAATTTAGATACCCAGTTAGAAGACTCTGTTCAGCATTTGAAAACCCAAATAACTGAGCAACTAAGCATTGGCTCCTCTTACTAGCTGCAGCTCAGGGACCAACAGTTCACTTACCTGTCCAGGATAAAATAGTTGGTTTAGAAATGATGGAAGACACAAAAAATAGTGCACATCAACCATTTTTTCATGGTAACATACCACAGTATAACAGCAATATGATTTGAGATTATAAAATGCTGCTGTGCATTATTGGTCAAGGACGCCCTGAGAAATTGAAAATCTCATTTTGCATGCCTTATTTTGAAACCCTGGATGAACCGCTGAATGAACCTCTTGTTTAGTCTGGAGATTTTCGTAGTTTAACTGTGAACAAATTTCTGTGCTTTGTCAGCTTGCTTTGCAAATTTCCTGTGTGGATAGTAATAATTTCTGTGTTAACATTCATGTTGGCAACACATGCAACAGGATGGGAAGGAGATGAGATCAAACAAATTGGTATCTTTGCAAATACGCAATGTGATATGCAGTTTATTTTCAACTTTAGCGTATGTGGAGTCACTGAAGATGATACAGACAAAGTCCGTTCCTGACATTGACGTTGGAGACCCAAAGAGCTCCAAGTCTTGCAATAGTGCTGTCTCATCTCCTTTCATGGATGGGATGTCCACTCAAGGCGGGACCAGCATCGAGGGTACTTCGGTTAAGGGTTTGTGTCTGAGCGGCTCTGGGAGTGCAGACATTGCTGATGGTGGAGCTGATGTTCAGAGGGAGACTCCATCGCACTATATCTGCCAGGCGGACGAAGATCCTGCTAATCAAGCAGAGATGATGGCCCAGAAATTAGGTAGGAAATGTTCACGGTGAGAAAGGCATGCCCTCTGGTGTAGATTATGCCCGGGTACATGCTTTTTAATTTAAAGCGAGAAATAATTAATGATCCTGTGAGCACGGTTCAGTGCCTACAGTCCAAAGGCTGTATTGTATAAAGGTTCAATAGTTGGACAGCAATAGTCGATGTCTGTTTAGTTCAAAGACTCCATAATTTGAAGTTTTTATTGGGTGAAAGTTATATAGTTGGTTCTAGAAAACATTCAAAATATAGACAATGTTTAGGTCACAGACTGCAGCGACCTCTACAGTAGTGAAGTAGAATCTCAGAAAATAAGAGTGTGTTACGAGCATTTTCAGAAAATTGGAAGCTTGAGGATGAAGAAGTAATTGTCACGTTTGCCAGTCGATACAAAGGGATGGATCTCAGTTTTTGCCAAACAGGTTTACCAATGCGTAAACTGTAAGTTAATTGCTGCGGTCAATTCGCAGGCGAGTAGAAATCATGTTCTGTAATCCCTAGTGGCGACAAGTTTTATATTTGATCGCACTTCCATTTTGTAGTCGCTCATGGCAGCTTCGGGGTTGCAAAGTTATGTCCTGCATGTGTGTGTGTATGTGTGTGGGTGTGGGNTGTGTGTGGGTGTGTGTGTGGGTGTGGGTGTGTGTGTGTTTGTGTGTGTGTGTGTGTTTTCATGCCCTTGGGAAGGTGCAGCTGTGTCCAAATCTGAGCACTTTTGTCTGTTTACCAATTTTGCATTGTATTGTTTTGAATTGTGTCGATATTGAATTGTGTTGTATTGAACTCTATTGTATTTTATAAAGTATTTTCTTGGACAAACAATATTTAATCAAACATATTAAATCAATCAATAAAAAATATGAAACATGTCTCAAATTGGTTCACAGTCAAATTACAGGTGATTTCTGGACATAGAATTATCTGGCAGTTATCGCTTAAAGCTTTTGGTTATCTGGATTGGCCATGGACGTACTTTTTTTGCAAAACTATCCTAAAAAGCATGGTTACATGACCTAATTAATACCAAATTGGTGTAGAGTCAAAAATACAATTTCAAGGAATTTCTACTCTCGGAAAACATATAATTTTGCAGAGTTAAATTTGATGTTTTAGTTGATATTTTCCTAAGTGTACAGACTTGGCGACAAGGTCCTACATAACCTTAAATGTGCGCTAGTGAAGTTGGCTAAGTATCCATTACGGTGCCAAGAATTGATAAAACTGCATCAAAAACATCCAGGTGTATGACCTCCTCATTTGTGCAAGAGTCACTATAACTGCATCTGTTGATGACACTTGGTCTGCTCCCACCCACTCTGTGGAAATTAAAAATAACCTATTTCTGGTACACGAGATGTAATGTAAGGATTTATCCCAGCATCTTTCGATCTATTTAAGGTAACTACGAATTGCCAGTCAAAGTACGTTATGCTGGCGTGAACAAAGAATCAGGCACCCCCCAGTCACTCACATTCACTCAGGCGTCCGTCGATGAAGGGTCCCCGTCTTTGCCATCGTCTGCCTTCCCGACAGTCGTCGATGCACATGGAGAACAGGACACGTCCGAGCCAATCAGAATACCAGGGAATGCTGACGAATCATTGCAAAGACACACAGCATGCAGTTATGACATCGGCTGTTCATCGTCAGAGGCTTCTGGAAGAGGAGAGGAATCTAATGTAAATTGTGAGAGCAGTACTACTTGGTATCGTACACTAGATGATGCTAGTGATCTAAATGGTAGCATGTCACCAGGACAGACAGCTAGAAGTGAGCAAACGGAGAAACAATGTCTTGACCCATTGAGCCACAAACGCCAGTATTTGACAACAGAGGGCACTCACGCTGAAACTGAACCAGGGTCAGATGTTGTTGAGGATAGCAGATCAAAAACAAATGGTGGAGGCAAAAAATGTGCGATAATGTGAAGTGCTAACTGAAGAGCTATTGGCACAAGTGTACACTTAAAATACCAAAAATAACTGGACAATCTCTTACTGTTTATTGTTGGCTGTGGCTCAGAGACACCTGTTGGTGGTTGATCATAGGAGAATTTGTGCATGAACTAGTGGCTTTGGTTCGAAACATTGTGCGCTTGGACCTAGTTCAGCAAGATGTAGACAATTGGCGATGTCTTTAAACAAACAATTGGTGTGTATTGTGAGGAGTTATCTCTGTAATCTTGGGAAAATTGTGTGAGTCAGCTTGCCTCAGATATTGTTGAAGATGGTGGATTGTACAAGCTCAGTATAAATACTTCCATTCAGTATTTTAAAAGCAGGTAAATTTACCGTTAGATACTGCAAGATGATTGCCCGCATGTTTGTGGACTAAAAAGTTAGTTATTGGATGGGTGTTTGAGAAACAAACATTTGTACTTGGCATGTTTGAAAAAATGAATCTTTTATTGTGTTACACAGGCTATTCGCGTTACTTTGATGTGTCCAACACATTTGTTTCAGGATACTAGTGGCAAGATTTTTCATCTTATACAATGCAAGTAATGAGCATGGTTGGAGTTGAGTGATTTTGTTGGTTGCCGTTTGTCTTTAATGGGTTGAGGGTTTTGAAAATGGGCAGTTCCGAAGTATTTTTCCAGTCATGGAGGGCAGGTTCTCGGGGAATGACCCTTAATCTGCCTGTGCCTATCAAAAGGTGCTCAAAGGCTGTCTATGTTGCCTGTCTCGCTTTGTTCAATCATAGTCAGTTGTTTGTTTTTCTGTATTTATAATATAATAATGAATCATTGGTCTATGGAAATGTATGCTCTGTGTAAGTAGATCATCATTTGTTATGCACACTTGGTGAGCGTTGGAGGCTGACCCAAGCTTTTTCTCAGTCATGTAATGATTTATTAAAATGTTGTGTGGTTACACCTTGTGGAAATACATGTAATAGGCGGAGTTCAGTGTCTAGCTCTGATACACTGGGGTGGCAAAGGAGCAATTCAGTTTTGGGGAACGCCGAAACGGATCGCACAATGCTTCCGGCGACTCAAAACCATCAGTGAAGTGCAAAGACAATTAATATTTTCCGAAATTTATAAACATTGCATTCATTTTGGTTTAAAATTTTTCCGATTTCGTAATGTACATCCAGTGAATACTGATATAGTGCGCTCTACGTAACTGTTTATCAAGGTACATGCAGGGTGGTTGCTTATTTGGTGTGGTTCTTTGAATTGAATTGAAACACTTGCCAGTGACATCTTTGGAAATCATTATTCCCCTAAGTCAGCCTATGGTTTTAATGACTTCAGTCAGACCCCAGTTCTGTCTTCTCACTTGTTGATGCATCAATGGCGTCAATCTTGAAAGATAAATTCATGAATCAACTAAAAACTTGATTCTTATTGTGGGTTGTATTTACCCACACTAATTATTGCGAAGTTTAGCTAGGTCACGCTTGCTCGTCCAGCGGACTCCGAAATGAGCCAAAATTTTCTCCTAACTTTTGAGGGTTGTCTAGGGTTACATACATGTAGTATCATTGTGTTTAATGGATTTGTGTGGGAAAGTCGCTTTTACTATGTGGTAGGAGGTCAAACCGGGTTCAAGTTTAATGAGGCAGGTCATGGCTGAAGCTGAATAACGAAACGCAGTACGAGTTATTGTTACAGCTAGAATTCTTTTCTTATGTACACTAAGTAACGAGGACCGAGATGGGACTAATTTTTCTAGCAATAGGCACGTACTGATAGATTGAGATCGAATTCTAGAGTGACGAAAATAGCCAAATGCACAGCTTGGTTTTGTTTGACTGAAGGCGTACGGGATTATTGCCCTTAGAGTCTCAGTACGGAGCAAATCTTGCACGGTAGATTGTGGTCTTGCGTAGTAAACCACGCCCGTTTGTTATGTCATTTCATTATTCTGTACATATTCATGGGCGGTGCAGCTCTGAAAAAATTGGAGGGGAAAGCCCCCTCTCTCCCGTGTGGTGCACCACCTACATGTATAGACCGTGTGCGGCTTAGCATTGAAGATAGTGGTGGGGCTATAGCCCCGCTCCAGCCCCCTATGGTGCACCACCGCCCATGATATAATAAATTAATCGTCTTACAACTTCTTGGCTATCTAAATTTCGTAATAACGTAAACAATAATAAGAATTTTCAGAATTCGGATTCAGGATAAGATTACATTATTTTCCAATGCGAAGGGTGGCGCTGCAAAGTATCGGGTTGAGTCAAGAGTTGCGCATGCCGTCAACGAAAAAGTGCAGTGCACACGTACGGAGTGTGACCTTAGAAAGGTGCTGGTACTAAGCGACATATCGTCTTTGTAAGGGAACTGATTATACTGAGATGTCTTTCTTACACGTGAGCTTGTTGGAAGGACGAGCCTCCGTTTCTGAAGTTAAATTGTCAGTTCACGGCGTTTCAGGAGTCTCAAGGGATTGAAATCGCCCAGAACCGAGGCGGAAAGAACTAGTCTAGTTTTCAGCTCATCGGACTTTTCGATTGTTTAGCAATATGCTAGTTAATTAGAGCTACCCGGCAGTTTTTCAGGTAATAGGCTACTTACCTTCTTTATAGAGGGTCAACTTTTCTTAATTAAAAACTTTCTGTATTGATAGTAAACCTCTGACTCTACGTGTTTCAAAATATTTTTCGTACCACAACGCATGTAAAATAATGCGACTGTTTCGTTTACTACAATTGTCTTATTTTTCAGGGAGATATCTGTAATTTCAACAGATCAGTTCCGCTTCAATTTGGTACCTTTGTGCTAGTAGCGGGCCAATGCTAGCCTGTTACCATAATGAGAGCTTGTAGGACTCGGGTTGTTTTCCGGAGTAATATCTGCTTACGGATTTAGCATCACAGAGTTCTGTCGTTCAGTAACTTTCTCCAGACGTCAGCGGTACTGAACGTGCGGTACTGAGCTGGGCAGTTAACAAAACAGCCAGATGTTATGGCACGTTCAGCACCCCTCACGTCTGAAAAAGTTACTGAACGACAGAACGCTGTAATGCTTCGCGGGTAACCAGCCTCTTCCCCTAAAGCCTCAAGATAGCGCTGATGGATTTAGTCATTTGAGGCTTGGTTATGGCAATTAAGGATCGAGTGTACTAGTACTACACACCTTGCTTATGGGAAATGAAATGCGTCACAATTCTGACACATTTTTACGGAAATCGCCGGAATATCACGAATAACGTAAAGTTATGTCAAATTTTTTGCAGTATAATATATAAATGAAGACTAACGGTGTATTGCTGCAGTTTAGGTCTAAATTATTGCAAGTGATGTACTGATTCGAAAACATTCTTTGATATACTATAATAAAGAATTGAAATTAAGTACGTCAACAGCATTTTTTAAACAATTAAAACTATGCCTTCTGCTTCATGAAGGGCAGCAACAACACCAGACCTGTTAAATTAATTATAACCTGCCTTTGTTTTAATGGGACGTCAAGGCAGCGGCCAATCGTTGCGCAGAAGTTGTTTCCCATAACGAAGCCTAGAATAGCTAAAACCATGAGCAGATAATTCTTTGCAGCAGGTGGCATTAAAGAACATTGTTTGTTTGATATGGTGAGTGAGGGGCAGCTTTACGACGAGTGTATCAGGTGTAGACCGTAATGCTTTTCAAGCATATTATGTACTGTCTCCTCGACCTCCAAAGGTCGTTAATATCAAGGCCTTCGTCCCGGTGGTCAGACACGACGTTGCTATTTGACCATAAATCCCGGGTTCGCTTGTTTCACATGACTGACAATAAACTCAGTGGCGCATAGCACACGGACTTCAAACATCTTGTTAAACAATCTGTGCGGGGTACGAGTGGCAGTTTCTACAATGGTCTGGATGACGAAGTTTGACTAATTGCGCGAAATAATTGTCGTTGTCGAAGTCTTGAGTTGTGATCGTAAGTAAATTTTTGTACCGGATAATGTTTACCGGTGTCTCGCTGTTATCTCAGTCATATGAACAAGCCTGCTAAAATTTGCATGTTGTCGGATAACATACAAATCGGACTTACAACATACTCTGAAGTCGGAGCCCTGGAGGTATGAAGAATCGTCTATTTTCTATGATTGACTGAGTTCGTGGTCAAAGCCCGGCAGGGTACTGTAGGTACATGTTAATGCACACTAATTACTGCACATCTGTCCTTGTGCGATAAGACAAGTGGTTCAAAAGCTTTCTGTTGAACGTCTGTTTGGTAAGCGCCGTCTACGAGTGTTATTGTCAGCGGTTCCTAGCACAATCTTGTTTCTTATACCCGATCACCGAGTCCGGCATAGGTCAACAGGTACAGCGGGCCTGCAATAGGTTGCTCAACTTTTAATTGAACTTTGGCCGAACACGAATCGTAGTTTGGTCTAATTAAACCTGTTCATTTTTGAGAGGAATTTTTGGCTGTAAAGCCACAAAGACTGGTGTTATAAGCTAATCAACATCACAACGCAACGGGTCATCATTTTGCGTTTTCCACTGGAAGAACCCATATTATCAGGGACGGATCCAGGATCTTAAATTGGGGGGGGGGGGCAGAGTATTAGCCAAGATTTTGCCTGTCAGACATTCTTACCCCCGAACTGCCAAATGGCCGGGAATCTGGGGGAATTTTAGGGGTGCGGACATGCACCCCTCTAAATCCGCCTCTGAATGTTTTCTAGAATTGGATAGATATGTCGTCCACTCAGTCACAGCACCACCGTTTATTGATTTGTAAAGTAAACAAAACGTGACTAGATTTTTGTGTCACCCAATAAATGTACTCACCGACAATATTTTGCTAGTTGGTACATCAGTTTTAACCCATGACCTATTGCAAATTACTATTCAGTTAAACGAATTATAGACGAATATGCGGTATGAAATAAAATCGCACTCAAACTTTATTAATAGTCAACGTGTGTATAAATACTAATAAAAATTAAACAACTTTCAACCTACCACTTAGTGACGTATTTTTTAGCACGGAATTTGGCTGATGGAGCCCACGCCGCCTTTTGTTAAGGCTGTACTCTTACGAGACACACGCGTTAATAGGCAAGGAACAAATTCAGACTAGTTTTAAGAGAACAAAAACTACCTGACCATGTCCCCCGGCAGACGTGCAGCGTGGAACCTTCATCCTGATTTCTGTAAAACCAGAACCATGGTAGAATTGCGACAGATTTGTTGAAATCCCGTTGTTTTCTTGTTTAAGGCAGCCTTTAATTTGGCACCATGGCAATAAGATCTTTGTCGTCCGTGGACTACGTTATATGTGGGGCCATGCTGGTGGCGTCAGCTTCAATCGGCATCTACTACGACTGCACAGGAGGGAGGCAGAGGACGACAGAGGAAGTGTTTGTGGGGAACAGGCAAATGACTGTAAGTTGAACATCAGACATACAGATGGCAGAGCCAGAAAAGTTTGGAGTTAAGCCAAGTTGAGGGCTTGGAGATACCTGAGCGACCGAAACCGAGCTAATATCACTCTATATCACTGCTTGGCCCAAGGCTATTTATATACGAGAGGACACGATGCAAAATTCAACCTTTGAGCATAATCTTGACATCCGATCACGAAGAAATGCTTAAAATGAGGTTCCAGTGCATGAGAACGTAATTTATTGACATATCGCTCAAGAGCTAAGAATACTGCCTTAGGCATTACAATTCCACGGTGGCGGCAGGCGGCCATCTTAGATTTATCGATGACGTAAGCAAAACTTAATATGCCATACAGTGTTATTCCTGAACACTCAAAACTAGTCTGAATTTATATGTAAAGATGCCTTGAAATATTTGACCTTACTGTACGTATCTTTGTGTGGCATATTGTGAGCTTGACCTTTTCGCGTGACCTTGACCTCCAATCACAAAAGTAGTATCGGAATCGATTTTATCATACCTGAAAACCCATAGTTTGATGCTCATTTTTAAAGGCATTTATGAGGACTTTCCAATTTAATCAATATGGCCGATATGGCGGCCATCTTGGATTTGAGGGTTATGCAGGCAAAATCCAGCTCCATATATAACTTTTCTGGATTAAGCACCCCAAAATTTGTTGAAATCAATCATCAGATCTGCATTACATCCAAAAGCCCTCGACAGTCATTTTTTTGTCAAATTGGAACCTGACTAACATTCATGCGGTATAAGCATTACAAATGGTCTATACTTTTTAACAAGACATGGAACCACCAGCGTTAGGTACTTTGCACTGCAATATAACGGAAATTGGGCAATTTTCATCAGATATCTGTCCTCATTGACATAATTGTTCCATCAACCTTCCAGGTAGTTCCAGTCGTCCTTTCTCAGGTTGCCACCATCTGCAGCGCCATTGCTATACTAGGCACACCGGCAGAGGTCGTCTTGAACGGTGTTGGGTACTGCGCCTTCTCCTTTGGAATCTGTCTAGCCGGCGTCTTCAGTGCATTTGTTATCGTGCCACTCTTCTACAAACTACAATTCACAAGCATACTTGAGGCAAGTTGTCCTCTCCGAAACTAACGATATTAACAAAGATGCTCATTTCAAGATTTGGTGCACATGTATTCAAGTGTTCTACATGTATTTGTGCGCCGACATATAGGCCTTCATATTTTGTGTTACATGTATATAAATATCGTCTGTGTTTGTGCGTCAGGAGTCTGAGCGCTCAAGACTGTATCTCCTAGTATACTCCTGGACGGATCGTAATAAGATGTGACAGGCCAGTGACAGATGGCAACCAGTTTTTGCCCCTTTTGACAATCTTAGTTTTTACGTTTTCCTTTACATGTATATCTTTTGAGGTCCTGGATAGATTTCCGTGGCAATTACATTGATATGAAGAGAACGATTTTACCTACCGATCCTCGGACGGATTCTGCTAATTCTACCAAATTTGCCATTTTCACAACTTTTTGAGTGCATTTCAAGGCGTCCCCCCTTTAGCTGCCAATCCTCGTTGAGGATATGTTTGCGGTGTATACTGGCAAATGTATTCCTGCTGAGAAGACTACGGCGGACGTTAATTTGCGGGCGAGGTCGTCTAATGTGGCGCCTTGCAATACCGTCTTTTTGGATGGCTGTAACTTCAGAACACCTTAATAGGATTTTTGTGAAAGTGGCACAAATGTTCCCCAACAAATGCCATGACGTAGGCCTATGACTTTCAGACGGAACCGGGCTACTGCTGCTTTACCAGTCAGTGACAAGTTTGTTTTTACGGCTACATGTCTAAATGTATCTTCAGGGACAGATTTTCCAATAATTTTGCAATCAGTTCTTTATTAGGGAGACGACTTCATTTTGGTATTGATTCGACATAACCTGCGCCACCCAGCAGCCATTTTGTTGTTATTGTCGGGTTTTTTGCCTGCCATATAGCTGCCAAACTGCTGGAGGAGTCATTTTGGAAATTTTCACGCGTGGTTCCGCTGAGAAAACCACAGCTTACATGTACATTGATTTTGGAACGAGCACAGTGAGCGCCTCCTCGTGGCAATTTCATTTCTTGTATCCGTTCATGGCTTATCTTCCTCACACCACCGCAGTAAATTTTGCCAAGAATTTCCCTACAAAAATGAAAACCAATGACGACAACATTACGACGGATCCGACTACTTCTTTGTTTTACCATTTGTTCCAGTCGCACAGTGTCGGGTGACTGAGAAATGTGCTGTGATTTCAGCTCACCCTCAAACAATTTAGAATTTAAGAACAAATGATTTGATGACAACTGTTGTGGATCACATCTGTGGAATTTCTAGCAAACTTGCATTCAGAATATAGTCCCGAGTTGTGTCGAAAATTGGCAGGAAAGTGACGGTTGTAGGCTGAAGCGTACTGTCAAATTTGAGTTTTTGTCACATTTGCTCTGGCCCTGGCTTCCTTTTTGGGGCAAATTATGGGACAGGGCAACATGCCCGTGGTTATGTGCAGCGCTTTCCAAGGGAAATGACTCGCTGCTTTTAATTTGGGTCATGGTCTTTTCGAAATGTGTGGAAGAGAAAGGCGCAAAACTACGCAAGTGGTAAGCCTATGTGCCAAATCAAAGAGGACTGTTTACACTTTCTATGATAACCCAAAAATCCACGATTTATGCCCACATGGGTTACTTTTCCACCATAAAATCCCATTATCTCTACTGTAACAAGAACCCGTTACGCTTTCCATTGTTTTCACTGCAATTTTGATTCCTTTCTTTCAGTACTTCGAAATGAGGTTTTCGAAGGGCATACGGTTTGCCACATTTCTCATGGTAGTGCTGGTTAAGGTTCGTGTTGATGTTTCTTTGTTAAATTTATGTCTGTTTTCTATAGAATTAAAAGCCACTGTACACTTTTAGGCTCTTTGCTCATGCCTCCATATCCCAAAACCTACTCACACATATTCTAAATGAACGGCATTTTGATTATTAGTTGTCTTCTGTTAAAAGTATTGTTAACCCGCCTTCCGTCGAAAATTTTTCTTCTAAAAACGTTTTAGTCACTTATGGTTCATTAAATTGATCTCAGTTTGTCCCTTTCTAAAATTAGACGTATCATTTGAGCCAAAAGTTTGTATTCCCACCTCACACTTGACTAAGAGTGAGACTTAACACCTTCGTTACCGGTGATGGATTTTTTCAAATACCTTCACTCCCAAATCATTTATATAACCCATGTAGGTTCTTTGGCACGAAAACTCGGCAGCCTAAATCAAGACTTTCATTTTTCCAGGAATTTTGACCTTTTTGTTTCTGACAGCTGAGTTCTCGGTATAATAGTCCACAATTAATATCATCATCCTGTAGGTTTCAATAATGCTTGACGCTTTAATGCTATTCAAAAATATTTCTATCATTGCCTCGCCAACGTGAAATACATATGTATTTTCATTGTCTGGGTAGAACATTATACGTACAGTGTACTTTGACTTGACGGCATCGTTGATTTGCTTCTAATGACAATGTTATCTATCGTACAATTAATACTAGTGCTCCGAAAATGATTCATTTTTACTCCTTTACAGAGAAGTACCGCTATGATTCGTCATATGGCATCTTTCAATATTGACCATTCACATACAAGTCCAAAAATATTCATTTCATACCTATATGATCACAGAAGGTTTCTCTCGAATTGTAAAACAAGATATTAAATTATTAGGTGATATCCTTGCACCTGTGCCACACGAATATCTGTTATGCATTCAAAGCACTTTTAACGTACATCAAGATCTGCTCCGTGTCACAAATCTTCCTTGCAGTGATGTGCCGTCACGCACTTCATAAACTGTTCGCCATGCCTGATCTTTCAGTGAGATCTACAGATCCTTGCCCAAACCCTAAACACTAAGTGGTAAATCACACAAAGCTATGGATGCAGGGACAGACTGCTGTCAATTTTCTCGGATACTGTGACCAACACTGCAACAAGGTGTGTTCGTGAGTGTGATACCAGTCTGGTTTCTAAGGTTTGGTCAGGAAGCTAGCAATCTCAAACATCAAACCTGACAGCCAGTTCCACGACCAGGCATGAGTTTTTATGGACCAGGAAGCTACTTAAGTTGACATCGACTCTTTGGATGAAACCGGCCTAGTTGTCTGTGCAATGGCAACCCTGAATTCTCTGAGATATGAAAATTAGGTACATGTATGAGTGAAAGTTGCTACCGAACACAGCCTCAGTTCAGACGGTTGATGCAAGCCCTCCTACGTCGACTTTGGTGAAGTACTATAGCCTCACACTAGCTGTACATGTATTACAACTCCAGATCCAGAAATGGTTAAGTGTCTCATTCTGTGCACCGGGGCTCTAAAGTCCATACAAAGCAGGGCACCATCTGTAATGTGGAATGTGTGCCAGTACTCCAAATGACATTGATTTATGCCGCTGTTATCCGACCTGTAATGTCTTATGCTGCGTCAGTATGGGTAACAGCGTTAAAACAGTTTACAATTATCAACAATCTTTATCAGACGCAACGTCTTGCTTGTTTGTACACCATCTCTGCTTTTCCAGGAACGCCCCCTACAGCCATGGAAATGCTAATCGGTTTACCACCACTGTACATATACATGTACTTGAGGGTGAAGTTGCATGTTCAGGGCTTCGTCTCAGATACACGTATAATCATGGTCAGTTGGTGAAAACTCACATCCCCGATTCCGTTGCACACGAAAGCCTCAGGAATGTGTGCAATAAGCTAATGGTAAAAATTGGGCAACTACGGAACATGCCTAGTGATGTCCAGATCACCGCTTCGAATTGGTGATAGATGGCCTACCGCAGAACACAACAACGAGGTGGTTTATTAGAAGCATGACTCTAAACTGGAGAATGGCCAGACAGTCGCTGGAATGTATTTTCTAAGCCTATATGTTGCAGATGCAGAAAGCTGTGTATCGTAGGCAATCTTGCCATAATGTTCTAGGATGAGATCACTGCAATTAATAGAGCTGCTCAACTGGCATGACACTATAACACCGAGCTGAGTAATCAGCCAAATACCTATTTTCAAATAGCCTGAGCAGCAATGAATCCCTAAAGAGACCAAGGGTCAACTCTCGATGCTTGCATAATGAGCTTAACAAGCTTACACTTGAAAGAACCGTCAATATACACTGGGTCAGAGACCATGTGGGAATTGACGGCAATGGAAATGCAGACAGACTCGCAAAGACAGGAGCCAGCATTCTGCATTGTGTACATGAACCTGCTATCCTGGTATCTTACGGATGCTACAAGATGAGTATACGCAACTGCTGGGTACATACATGTACATGTACCCAATCAGCAGCCCTGTGAGCAACAATTAACTACTGCAGAGAGACGGAAGAGAATTTTTTGAGCTTCATCAAACCAAAGGTTCAAAAAAACCTTCAGAGTCTCGATACACGTCATTCAAATTTTGACAGACCACTGTAACCTAGCTCCACACAGACACATTTCTGGGCCCATGGGCAGCCCAGTGTGTCCCGAGTGTGGAACTGACGTTAAAACCCCTAATCACCTAAGGAGTAACCTACTGGATGACACTGCTACATGCCTACAACATATAGCGCATGACAACAAACGAGAATGTCTGTCCGTTTTCGTAAAGGAGACAGGCAGAATTGAAAACTTCCTTCACGAAGAACCATAACGGGGCTCTCGTGTTTTTAGGTCACGTGTTTGGTGCAATGGGCCCAACCATTAGGCCAGCGCACGTCTGATGCACCGCAAATGAAACCAGTAGGTCTTATGCACTGTTTTTTGTTATGACATTGATTCTGAGTCTGACAAGGATAACTAATCTCTCAAGCCACTTAGTTTCTTCTCCACTCATTTCCGCAGAGTGGCCTCTCTAATCAGACTGGTACGCGATTGTGCGACGTTCAAGGTTAGATTATACTTTGCAGGTGGGATATTCAGCCATAGCTCTCTATGCACCAGCCTTGGCCCTGAACGTCGTGACGGGTTTGAGCTTGTGGGCGTCGATTTTAAGCGTGGGAGCCGTTTGCTCTTTTTACATATCCTTGGTGAGTCTTTTCAGACAATAACTTGTCATTGGTTAATACTGCTTCAAATTAACGCTGGGTCAAAATGTATTTGTAATTTGGACCACGTGCCTACATGTACATTAAACTGTTCTCAAATGGGGCTATTCGGAGAATTCTCCTCGCGGTGTCGCTGCTGTACTAGTGGTGATTGAATTGCGCATGCGTGGCTGTCTGCATGTAAACAACTGGTAAAAGATGGAATTTTTATCAAAATACGTCGTCGCGCTAAGCCTTATTACTGCTAATTTCCCTGGTGCAAGTCTTCGACAGGTGGCCACAAATTCCCAAAAGACCTAAGGTTACTATATTCGTGGACAATTGCGGTCAACAGGGTCAACTAACTGACAAAAAGTGTGTGGATGCTGAAGCCCCGTGTGTGCTCTATGTCTATGACTATGCAGTTCCATTCGGAGACTACACAACATTACTTGGTAAGTTTTTAGCAATCAGTTTCTATCAACATCGTTCGGTGATGTTATCCCCACCAGTTACCCCACTGAATAACAGTTTTATTGAGTGGAACTAAGTGTTTCTTTTTGGAAACTCACCCGATGCCGGGTAGGCTAGCAGCACATATTCATATTGTCCTGGGTGGGAGTGCTCCCAAAATAAGAGGTGTATGGTACGTGATGCACAGAAGTCAAGAGTGACTTTTTCACAGCAGTTTCTCTTCAAAACTATGCTGTTTCCAATAAAATTCTCTAGATGAGTGAGTTTCCTTATTTTATCATGGACCCCACCCCCAGGACCACCAGCTCAGTTATCGAATTAACATGAATAAGCCTTAATTCAGTAAATGTCGTAACATTGCATTGGAAAAAAATTGACACCTAGAATGAATTTTACTTGTTGAGATCAGAAGCACATTTTAAGTGTCATGAAAAATACACATTGTTAAATCACTTTTAGCCTGTTTCACATATTTTAATTCAGATATTAAATAAGACTTGGGTACAAAGGTTATTAGTTTCTACACATAAACATGAAGATGAAATGTCAAGTATGTTCTGCCTTACAAAAGTAGTTTTGTCTTGTCTTTTCTTTTACAATTTGCTAATATTTCTATTCTGTTACAGGCAAGAAAAAACAACTGAAACCAACCGCCTGACCATCTATTTCACCGTTGGACAAAGTGAAAAGCAATCCTTCAGCAATAACCTGAGAGAATTGAACGTAATTCAGAAATTCAGCACCTGATATGCCTGATTATGGACTCCCTCGCAATGTTGTTTCTTTCTGTGCTTTTTCAGTTTGCCATTTGTTTTTAAATACACTGATAATTGTTTATTCTCGAATCTTGTGCATAGCAGATTCTTATCCAGCTAGCTACAATTGAAAACATACAATAAGACAATCGATGCAGTCACTGAATGTCATTTCCCCATAATCTGTACCAAATTGAAAAGTTTTTACCAATAGTATAAAGCCTTTCTTCTGAAAGGAAAATTTAATGTCACTCAGCTTTTGGCTTTCATTTCACTGGGTTCTAGTTTCAATGGCCTATAGAAGCGCTTGTAAAAAAGGTCCAGTTTCAACACGTGGCTTTCTTTCATGTAACCTCATTCAGCCTCAATAACATCCACAATTAGACCCTTGAAGGTAAACACAGCAGCATATCACTTGAATCGTTTTGAGCCCAAAATCAGACTCTGAACTAGACCAGAGTGTGACTAGGTCTTCTTTAGCTTCAGTCCCTCATGTTTCTTCCAGGAAAGGAAATAAGCTATTGTCCACACATGACTCATTGCCTATGAAAGGGCATCCTCACCAACAAGGCTTATTTGTGTAGCAGTCAGATATAGTTCGTCTGGATACACAGACACTCCACTGGCACATTGTCTTATGGTAACTTAGTACTGCGATTCACATTTCTCCAGGGCCACTGACTTGCACATTGTGCCATGCAGCACTGCTGGTGTGTGGAAGTGCTGTGGGAAGAGAACGGAGTAACAAAGCTTGTCTATGATACAGCTTGAAGTGGCCTTAAAATGTCACTGAACCTGGAACAAATATTGAAATATGAATAATTAAGTACTCCAGATTGGATCAAAAATGTTATCCCTGTTTTTCAAAAATATATGGTGATTGGTCTACAGTTTCACATAAAAGTAAATAATTACTATTTTCAGAAACCAAGGGTGTATATAATGAGTATTGCATAAAACTGTGTCTTTATTTTTTATCCCTAGCCATAACAATTCTTTAAACGCATCACTTGTCTGTAAAATATACAAGTTTTTTGAGACAACTTCAAACCTTTGTTACCCATTTTCAAGCCTTTTTAATTTTGATACTTTCAGCAATTTTAAACTCAGATTACAGGTTCATGGGTCTGTCAAGCATACTTCTAGCCTAAGGTTGAGGGAACCGTTTTTCTTCTAATAGAAGATATGAAGACTTGGGTCATTTAAAAATGATGGATAATCTTTCTGTTGTTTAAGAGTAATTACAAATCGTAAGGCACCATCAAAAATGCAATTTTCACAAAAATGGCAGTCATTTGAATTTATAACGACTTGCAACATTTCAAGGCATGAGTTAAGACTATTCAGTCACTGTGAATTCGGAAAATGTAATATATTTTCGTGGTTTTACAATTGATACAAGTAGCAAAACAGTTTCATGAAATCAACTTGAAGGGACTTCGTGAAGGTTAAGAATTACCTCACCATGCTCTTTTCCCCAAACATGTATTACCTGTTATTTCCACACATTCAGTTGTACCAAATATTACAACCCCCCATGCCAATTCTCCCTCGGGACCTGAATAAGTAATTTAACAAAATGACTTTAAAAATAGCTGTTCCTTTTCAAAGGCTTTGTTCGTTGTCTCCAATATTCAAAGTAGGCTTTGACAACAGATCTGCACTGGATGGGAAGATCTTGTTGGTTAGCTGCAGTCAAATGCTAAAAACCAATTTTTGTCCATTCAGGGACGGTGCAGAAGCGATGCATATCTCCTCTGCACGGTACAAGCCTTCAAACCTAAAAACCAAAGGTTACGTGAAAACTGACGTGATAGATTTCCATTTCAACGTGTAATAGATTTCCAGAAGACATATGATAGGGAGTAAACAAATAGTCTAATGCAATGGATATTTATCACTCACGTACCCTTTGCCATTGGGATTGGATTGTAATCTTAACTCATTAACCTGTATCGAGTTGACAGCATAAACATTCAGCATTGATTGATGTAACTGTCACTGATAAACTTTTAGAAATCATTCCAAACAATAATAATGCTTTGATGTACGAAAAGATCCCGATTGCTACGTCAAGTATCGTATCACACATCACAACATACAAAGATTAACTCTGGCTGGCGACTGACTGCCGCGAAGTCGACATCGGCGAGTGCCTCAGTTAACAGGCATCAGTGGAATAATCATGGAATAATCGTTAAAACAATCACAAACCTTACCTTTGTATGAGGTCGCGCTTACTTCCTCTCATAGAAGCACCCTTTTTACGCAATCTCAGATTCAGTTGGCACGGCTGCAAGCCATTTCACCATGTATTTAAAGGGCTCGCGAAATCGAGGCTGTTAATCTATCACCACTAGTACACGCACGCCCTCTAGTTATTGTAGATTTTCCGAATAGCCCCATTGATCCTTCTTTGCCGTGGCCAAAAACTCCTTATTGTCCTGTGACATCACTTTTGTCTTGCGTCACTGTTCCCCTAAGCTCAGTTGCACGAAAATGTTTCAGACAACACAAGCGTGCATGGCATAAATTTGTGTTTTACACGCACCCATACTTCTACAGGGTGGAATCAAAGCAGTTGTATGGACCGACGTGCTTCAAGTTATCTTCATCATGGCAGGTCTGGTTGCCATCTTGATTAAAGGCTCAATTGACATGGGTGGTTTCGCCAACGTTTGGGAGATTGCCGGCAATGTTAATGGAAGTCGGTTGAACTTCTTCGAGTGAGTACTTTAAAATAACACATAGTCGACTTGCTGTGTTTATTATTCGTATGTTCATATTTCCAGAGAAACGGAGCGAAAGTTTCGCCCGTCGGTGGTTGGCCTTACAATCCAAAACTAATCAGGCCCATGAAACTAGTGGATCACATCGAAAATTTTGTATCCGGAGCTGTGCTCATTTCAGAAACTACATGTATGAAACTAGATTTTCTGCACCATGCCGGAAATTCTTTAATTACTCGCTACATGAACTTTTGCCTCGTTTTCTCGGATTTTTTGTTTCTCTGAGGCGGACCTTTTGGCCCTCTTCACCAAATTGGGGTGGGGGGCTCCTTCAAGTCACCCGAGCCCCCCTGGGTGTACGCGTGTGAAGTTGGCATTACGCTTCCCAAAACCATTTCTTTCTGAACAATTTTTAAACCCCACTTAAACAGAAATGCAACATGTATGAGAATGTACTATTATTTTCTTTTCACAAATAGTTGTGTCGAGCGAAGAACCAAACTTTTGACTTGACTCTGACGTCACTTTTCATGCAATTGATAGAAGTCTTCAGAATTTTTTGTGCCTATTGTCTTCATAAGGCGCAGATTGTTTTGTCATACCTTTCCTGTTATTTCGTTTCCAGCTGGAACCCTAACCCAACAGCTCGCCACACTGTTTGGTCTCTTGCTATTGGAGGAACTTTCACAGCTACGACGCTGTTTGGATTCAGCCAAGAAAGTATTCAGCGAATGCAATGTTTACCGACACTGAGAAAGGCTAAAATGTGCGTACAAACACTGTAGCATCCTTGCCTTGGAAACTCAGTATTTACTGGTTTGTGCTGAGGGAGAAATGTCCCTGTTTTAATCATCTGCAAATTCAGTAGAAAAGGCAATTCCTGGACTAGGCGTTCATCTGGATCTCGCGTGGCTACCAGCATATTCGTAGATAACGTCCTCCATAGCTCCCCATTAAAATGAAAGAAATCATCAGTCTTTTACTATTAAAATAATTGTGTCGCAGAAACAAGAGTCGTTAAAACGTAAGCCGTTATAAAACAAGGAAATGCTGTAGAAACAACCTATGGTACATGAGATGACGCATAAAGCGTTTTTGAGCTACGTGTACATGTACTAATAACAGTCCAAGGGGTCAATCTGCTGTCAGGTACTTTAAAATGCACAAAAGTTATTAGAGTCAAGAGGTGATTCGGAGCAAGCTGTTACAGGAGTGCGTTTCAAGAGAAGTGACTTGAAATTTGAAGTCAAGAATTTGATCTTACACTCCACGCAACTATTTCTGAAAAACAATCAGATCTCATTCGAGCCAAACTTCAGATTCTGAGAATATACAAAAAAACTGCTAACTTCTAAGATAATTTTACCAATACGTCTAGTCTGTAAGGCGTAAGTAATTGCTTGACCACAAACATTTGTTTAACGTTCTTGAAGTGGGAGAGTAAAACAAATTTCCGTCTAAGGTCACTTTTCATTAAACTGACCCCTGACCAGCCTTCGCCCGTGCAAGTCACTCGTGTTACTTCCGGCAGCAGAACTTCCTGAAGATGGAAAACGCAATGTTCTGTTGAAGATTCTTACTTCTACGCCAGCTGTGACCGTGCATATTACTTTCCGCTTATTTTTTGTTTAATTTCAAATTGTACTGCGCGAACGGGAACACGGCGAGTCTGGGCATCCTGCGCGTTTTAAGTTGTCATGTAAACACGGCATTACACGTAATTATGAAAGCCGATCTGCAACATTCAAATTTTCACGTGTACTTCCAGAGCCATGCTTCTGACCGGACCGGGAATAGCGCTTATTATCATCGTTGGCTCATCGGTTGGTCTTGTTGTCTACGCACATTATGAGTCATGTGATCCAATCGCAAACAAGGATATACTTTTGGCGGACCAGGTAATTTGCGTTCAGAGAAACGAGATAGATAGTGGCCTCCCGTGACACGGGCGGCACGGCACTGAAAAAAGTGGGGCTATAGCATCCCGTAGCCCCCTATGGTATGCCGGCCGTGCGTGATTATGAAAGACGTTTGAGGAATGTTTGGATTTTTTCTCGCACTTTAGTTGTAATTTTTACAGGTACAAAGACACACTTATCATTAAGAATCATTTTCTTTTAAAATTCCACCAACCTTCCTCCTTGCGCCCTGTCTGCTTCGTTCAGCCCTTCCTCTCTCTTCACGCCTTGCTCCCTCGGCAACCCAACCTCACCTCACTCCAACCATCTCCTCTTTCCTTCCTTTTCATTATCTTTCCTGATGAAATGATACGATTGTGTACGTGTCTACAGGTACTCCCATTTTACGTGATGGACAATTTTTCCACTATCACGGGGTTCCCGGGACTGTTTGCGGCTTGTATATTCAGCGGGGCACTAAGGTAAGCAAAATAAAAAAATAAATAAACGGCTACGAAGAACGATTAATATACCAGGAATTACCTGAGACCTGCTTAATGAAGGCTATCTAGGACCCCAGAGAAACGTCCGAATTCGGCTAACTTCGGAGCATTACACTTCATTGGTCTAACCAATGAAATGGTAAGTTACTCTGCCGCACGGTACTCTAAAACTCCTTTACAAATATCATTGTTCTTTATAATCTGATCCACTTTGACATCATGAGCTATCGAAATTTGAACGGAACTGTTATGAATTGATGACAAAATGAAAAGCTGTATGAAACGAAGCGAAATGACAATAGAAAACTGCCTCAACTTTTTGACATTTCATCGTGAATATTTATATTGAGGACAATTTGATTTTGATTTTGTTATTGATCCCGTTGTTGTCTTATGACTTTCTTTGTTACTACATTTTACTATAAAGTTATTATCATGAGTCCCAATCAAGTGAAAAGTCAAATTCTACAGACTTTTTACTTTCAGTTGAGTTAAGATGTATAGTTCTGTGTGACTGAACTCACTGACTTTCCGATGGTGTCCTACGTGTACATGCACTTTAGCTTACGACAAAAATTTGGTCTTACGCCTCCATTTCACAACTGTTGTATGAACGTTGAGGCAACGCACGACAGTCTAGAAAAAAAATAGGGAAATTTTGTCGAAATAACCATAAATTCTGCTTGTGTTCTCAGAAACTTGCATTTTGTTCATATGAGATTAAAGTACCTTTCAGAAAGAGTTGTGCGGAGCAATGGTAAGACAAAATTTTTGATTGAAGTCCGAGGTTACTTTTCACGAAATACTGTAGACTCCTGGAGTCTTTTGTTCGGGGAATTGGTGGACAGAATGTTTTGTAAGGAAGTGCACCTCAGAGATGAAAAATGCCACTGGCTGGAGACTTAAACAGTGGCGCCTACTGTTGGTAGGAATAAGAAGACACCATGGTGACGTAAATTGTGAGTTTCTAGTTGCGATAAAGTGCCCTAAATAGAATACGATTTTTACATGGGCTTTAAAGAGTTGGCCACGAAAAGTGATAATACAGATATCAAAATCATTAATAAAAAGCTTCATACGAGTAGGGTTTCATAATAAATTCAACAAAATTTCTGTTGTAGTTCCGTTTCCTCTGTGTGGAATTCACTCGCTGCCCTGACGCTTACGGAGGTCAACAAATTTAGGAAGGAACCGATAAAAGACCGCCAGGCGGCGCTAGTCGCAAAGATAATATGTAACGTTTCCCTTGGATTCTGTGGTTTTCCGATCTGTAAAGAAAAATGACATCATGAGCGGGTTTTAGATCGACTGAATCATTGTCAGAATTGACCTATCGCCAGGACTTTGAGTGACGGCTTAACTGACCATTTAGAACTCATCATTCTTGACACACCTTAGTTTCCAAGCCGCCATTTTACCCGACAAACAACACGTTGCCAGGTAAAACTTATTGTTTGTTAGTCGACATTACGCAAGAGGTCGGAGCTCGCGATAGGTCTATCATTCGACAACGTCGGTGGATCGACACCAATTGATATTTTGTGGAAATTTAGCTGCTAGGATAGAAAAGAAATATAGCCGAAAATCAATGTATTTATTTGCAGCTTTATGCTCCGAACTTTGTCGAATTTTGTTGTCCAGTTTATTTCGAAAACTACTGTGAGAACATGTGACCGTAGTGAAACGTAAGTTACGTAACATGTTAAAAAAAACTAGTCAAAAATCGCTCGTTTTGAAGAATCATTTTATTTCTTACATACTTTTTCTTACATTTACGAGGCGAGTTTTTCAAATTCGCTTCGTAATGTTTTCGCTAAATTCCACTCCACGATGGTAGACCATGGGTACTAGGCTTCCCTTCCGACGAGTGGTTGGGCCCATCTAGCGGACATGCTTTACTCATGTGCTCCAGGATGGACTATGAACACTCACCTCACACAGTATTACCTGCTTGAGAAATCAATTCTGTGCTCGTTCACGCTGGTCCCTTTTCACTTTAAAATTCGCCTAACTATATTGATATCTAATATCCTACTAAATATCAATTTTTGAAAATTCTCTTCTAAAAAACACATTTCCGACAAAATTCAGCTGCGAGAATTGGCAAATTTATAATAAAATTGTAAAAAAAATAAAGGATTTTGTTTGATATCTTTGGTCAAAACGTATAGCTTCAAGTAAATGGGAAATTTGATTCTTAGTAAAAAAGTAACTAAACGGACGGAGAAGATAAAAGTCTCTTTTGTCCTGGAGGTTGTTAAACGCGTTGTTGGCTCCCTGACCCAGTAAGACTCGATAATGTTTTTGCTATACCGGTAATTAAGTTAATTACGTAGTGTAAACTCAGACGACATTGCGCCTCAATGTTGGAAAATGTTGTACTCCTCAGCCACGTACTACGTGGCTAAGGAGTGTACATACAATGTAGGTTACATAGGCCGGAAACAAGTTTTCACCGAATAATTAGCCAGAGACCTTGGGACTTTCATCTGTCACGATTTAATTGGCTTTTCCTCGGCTTCGGCAAATCAACTTATTTTGAACTTGCGAACACGAGTTCTCGAAAACGGCTCTGTAGGTTTCGTTGAAACTTTCCGAAATTAATATTTGTTTATCAAACTCAAAAGCACTGTTAGGATTTTCGATATGAAGGCCTAGTTTTTGTGTAATGCATCAAAGGCGAAAACGACTCCTATTTTTTCCAAAAATACCTTACGTTTTGCGAGTTGATTTGTAAATGAAACCTAATGAAAAAGTAATTGAAAATTCCTAACAGCATTTTTGAGATAACTTGAGAAATGGGGTGATCTTGCTATGGATGCGCTTTCTTAGAAACGAAATTTTGAATTAAAAAGGTGAAACTTGATAGTAGTAATGTCACATGAATATAAAACATTTTTGTATTCCTTGAACTTTTTTCTTTTGGAAAGGATTTACTTTTACTAGTTGACAATGCCTAGCGTTTTGATACAGAAGTTAGTATAGCGGCCACTAGATAAGGTTTGAGAAAAGTTTAAGCAAATCCTAACTGTACACCAGGAGGCAAGCTAAGAATTATAATGACGTCGCGTACGACATTAGATGAAACTATATAATACTGAGCCTTGGTTTTAATACTTCCTTTGTTGCTGGGAGTGAAGTTCGCGCACAAGCGGATGTGAATTACCTCCGAAAGTCAGTTTGAGGTTTCGAAAATACACGATGCTTTCCCTATGGTTTATCTTAGTTGTAGTTCTATTGTTCGAAGTATTTTTGTTGTTCACATCTTTCAGAATTTTATAAATTTTGGCTACACGTTTCAGCTTTCACCTACGGTCTTGTGGGTATCTGTTTTGCATTTGCCGCCGGTCACATGGGTGGGATACTCCAATCTGCAATTGTGTTATCCGGAACAGTAGGAGGCGTTATGGTCGGCCTGTTATTTCTTGGAATTCTTTTTCCCCACTGCAGCTACAAGGTACGAATATGGTCGTGTTGATGCAATTTCAAATACTTTGAAGACTATAATTAGAACTTCAACATTATACAGATATTGACCGATACACGACTACCGATGCCGTTTCGTCTGATATTTCGCCTCTTGAGACGAGCTACGTATGGCATCATCTTTTTGCTCCGTGGTCAGAGTTCATGGTTTTTATATCGTATTATTGGTCATATCTTAAGTAGGCATCGGCGCGGCATGCATGAAAAGTTAAAATTCACGCAAAGTCGGTCATTATTACGCTATATTAGACGTCGGACAACGGTTTAGTCAACCAGGGAACAGTGATCTTATGCTTCGACACTCAAAACAAGAAATTGTTCCCCAAAAGGAATTGTTGAGATCTTCACAAAGCAGGATATGCTGCAAAGTTGACGATATGTGTGTACACTGTACGTACATGTAGGCCTACTTCAACTGTTCTGCTAGTCATTTACGACTTTCTGCCATTGATTGTGAAGCTTTGTTAGTTTGCACGGCATACTTGCTTCCTATGATCCCTTAGTGTTTTGACCCATTCATGCACACAGAAAGTACTGAACAAGTCCTGAGCCGGACGGTCGTCTTGTACTCGGCCATTTAAGAAATGAATTTATAACAATTAAGACACGTGTTAATATACTTCGTATTATATTGATTGCTACATCAACAAATTTAAGTGACTGATTTTGAACTTTGAGCAACAGCAACGATAATCTACGAAGTCAAATCTCTTGTCTACCAGCCATCTGTTACATATTTGTGTAGCTTATATTTTAACCATTTTCTAGAGTGCTTACGTTAGCTCCATGACTGCTTCAGCATTCATGCTTTGGATCTTCATTGGTTCAAGAATCTATCCTCCGCTTCCTCAGTACCACCTCCCAAGATCAACGGAGGGATGTGCGACGCTGAACGGCAGCTATCTTAACGCCAGCTCTTTCAACGGCAGCGTTTTTAACGGCAGCCATTTTAACGAGCCCAGATACAGGATCATATTGCCAGAAGAGGTTGTTACGTCAGTTTCTACTACAAACGAATCTTCCGTTGACAGAGAACGGTGCGGTTCTTGCGGATTTTTAGTTGCTTCCAACTCGTCCTCCTTTCGAAGACAAAAAATGACTTTTGACCACGTACATGTACCTTTATAAAATTGGTCTCGGCTCCTCATTCCGATTGAAAGTAATGTCTGAGTTTGATAAAGACACCCTTGCCACCATCGGTGTCTAACCTAATGTGCTTTCTTCCGAAACCCAAAAGTCACTAATAATATAATCACAAGGAACAAATTCGGCCGATTTATAATGGATTGCGTCTGAACTACTGAGATACGGCAGGCAGAAAGACTGGATTTTGTCAGATTTAACATTGATATTAACATCTGTCACATGACACAGTGTACCATGTTTGTACTTGCTTGCGCTAAAGAAATGCCACAAACCTAATACATTTGAACATTGTCTCATATCTTTGTTTCGACGGTTGCTCAGTTTTATCTCACTGCATTGGATCGTGACTAAACCTTCCTCATGTTGGGATACTGCCTGCCGCCTGCGTGCAATACGTGAACATGTCTACGACGTGGGTAAACCGCGCATAGTTATAAACACACCAAAGCCTAGACAAGTAGGGGCGAGAATATTGTTGTTTTCGACATACATGTTACAAAAATTTTATTCTCGAACTACAGATCTGGAAACACCTGTCTTTTTCATGTATTATTGCCTCTGTGAAATTATGCCGTTCGTACTAACTTCGCAAGTAATAGTGTACTATTCAAGAAGAAGGTGATTGAAACTCTCGTCATCAAGTTAACGATATATGCCAAATACGTTTTTCACTTTAGAAATGATCTGAAAATATCAGTTTGTGGCATAATGTCGCCGTCTGTCATCTACTTTTTACTTTCAACGTAAGCTATACTTACAGTGTTCTTAAAAATTGGATTCAAATTGTTCATTGGTCAAATTAGAGGTGATTTATGGGCTTGGAATAGTCTCAACAAATTGGCACGGTGCGCCATTTATACGCCGAGCGAAGTCTCAGAAAATCAGGGCTGAGTTGCATAAAGCTTCAAAAGATATCCGCTGGATAAATTTGATTGTTGCATGACGTCATGTGCATTGTTCAACACTAACAACGTGACGCGTGATAATGCGACGTCATTGTTGCTATACGGCGTATAACTTTTATGCAACTGGGCCCAGAAGTTTATTTTCTTTGAAGACTCTGAAAGCACACTTAGTCACCAGAGCAACGAGCAAAGGCAGACTTGATTTGGAGAATAACGGAACGTAAATTTATAGCCGTTTTAAGTTGAATGCATTATTGACTGAGTGACCATGTAGATTTTCAGATATTTTACCAGTGTACATGTACATGTTTGTGCTGTGGAAGGAGGCCTAAAAGACCGTCCTGTATCATGAGAACTGATCAATTTCAGACCAGCCATTGCCGTCTTGTACGCATTGTCTTACCAATTGTATGCCATGGTCGCCATCTTTATTGTCTGCTTGACGGGAATTTTGAGCAGCTTTGTAATAGGCAAGTGTGCTTTCGTTTCTAATTCACAATTGGAATGCTACTAGTAGAGAAGTTCTTCGAAGGTGATGAGATTAATGCATTCGAAGACGGGTCCACAGAGAAGACGCTGATCTTTCTTCAGAATTTCTTATGACCCATGGAAACAGCAACACTCTTCACTCCACTGACATGGATTCACCAGCGCACGAGTAGCACCACGTCTGTAAATCTTTCTCACAAAATTATGCTTGATGTGACCTAATTTCTTATTCTGGTGTGCAACTAGGGGGAAACGCAATTTCATTCGATCACGAGCATTTTAAGACGTTGGACATTTTTGTGTGATTCGAGCATGACGGTGGCAAAGAATTTATAAAAAGCACTAGTAAGTACAGTGTATTTCATTTCTTTAAATCCGTACACGGGTGCATCTAGCGACAATGCATGTTTCACCATGTCGCCGCTAAAACGGAAAATGGCCAGTTTGCGTACTTTACAATAGTCTGTGCAATAAAATTTTCTTTTANGCCATGAGTGCAGGTTCAGCGGTCAGTGGTAGCATATGCAGGGGTAACCCCCCGGACATTTAATGACTCAATAACCGCAGTCCAACCGAGTCCAACCTAGGCCAGTCTTAGGGTGAGTCACAACCCAACCGAGTTCAGAACGCGTCCGGGCGAAGCCTGACCTCACTCCGGTTGAAGGTCACCCGAGGCCTGACTGAGGCTGAAGTTCGTTCGATAGGACATTGGATTCGATCAGCACTGTATTCTTCACAGGCGCGACACCTCTCAGTGACGTTGATGCTTGTCTGATATCGCCATTAGTGGTTCATCTGCACTGCTGGCTATCTAGTGAGCAAAAAGACTTGTTCCGAAAGAAACGTGAACTGGTAATGTTGAAACTTTCCTTGTCTCAAACACTGACTTTTGATGCCTACTCTGAAGTTATATATGAGACTGACATCTATGCCCTTCAACATGGACGTTACATATTCCCCAACAGGTCATGGAGTGGGCGGTGCACATGGAAATTGTATTAACATATGGTTATTCAGCCGCAGTAATCGTGTTGCATGGCCATAATTATTTTTTCCCGCTGACAGCAAAGACCGGTGAGCAACACATACCACGTGACCACGCGCATCTGCCGTCGCCGAACTCTTCCAGAAGAATGTGACTTCCTGAAACGCTACACTGCCGTGAAAATATGGCATCCACTCAACTTTCAGTAGTCATTAACCAGCGCCAAGGTTTCTCCTGAAACGAGTGGCCCTAGGTTTGCTCACTATGGTAGGGAACAATAAGACTTGGCCGGTGTCAGCAATTTAGATTTTTGAGAACGATCCTTCAGAGGGCGACAGTTATATGCGTTTCAGGTGCCCAATTTTGTTGTGGATTTTTACAGTTAAATTTTAAATTCGCTTTTTCACAAACGCGACTAAGTAGTTTTTTTGTATTATGTTTCAGGAACTTGAATAAAAAATTGTCCATCTATGAAATTTGAAAAGTGAAAGTCACGGAATTAGCCCAATGCATTCTGCTCAGTAAACTGCTTTGTTGATAAGCTTGACATCCAATTCGTTTACTTTTGTTTGTTGGTAAATCCTGATATTCCCACCAAATAAGTTATACGCTATAGGTATCCGTCAAAAGAAATTACTAATGTGAAATCTTTCAAATGAAAAGCCTCACCATGTTTGAATATATGTAGGGACAACGCTGACTGATATCAGAAGGTCAAAAACCATGACCGATATTTTTGAGCTGAAAATATAATCTTCATTAACTAAAAATAAAACCCAGGAAAATAATAGCTTTGCGAGTCTTTACCTTTGTAAAGCAATAACGACTCTTAGCTTGACGAAATATAACAACGAATCAATTTGAATAAGCCCCAACATTTCTTCGAAATCTCCACAAAGTTCGAAGAGAGGTAATTTCATCAACTATCTGAAGACAAGTGTGCACGCGCTTGCATAATTAGTCTGTCTATGGCTGGGTTTTCACAAGAGGACCCTAGGTTGGCGTATTCTATCCCTGTTGACATGCAGAATTCATTGTTAGTACATTTTTTGTTGGACAGATAATCCCCACCAATCATTTGGATGTTTCACTACTCCAGCACCCTCTGTTGTTCATTTCAATAATGTAATGCACAAAAAATATACTGAGCGTTTTGATTTCTTAAGGCGAACCCATTTCTTTCTCCTACCTACATTTTCAGGATACTTCTTCCTCGGGTGATCATGAAATGAAGATGCTTGTGCATGTGGCTGAAAACAACGTGGCGCCTCCATTGGAGGTTAAGCAAGATGGCAAGATCTTCGAGGACAGATGAACTTACGACCAGGGGTAACAACTACCAGGAAACCTGCATAAACAAGCCTACCAATGTAGATAGACAGGTTTACAAACTGAGTTATCGCCAAGCCCCGAAATGACCTCTACATCAATTAAACTATATACTTAGATCATTTTTCTAAGTACAATGTAAGTGGTTTTGAGAGAAATAGATTTTGTGGCAGAACTTAAGGCACACACCTACTACTTTTGAGACCCGTGATGTGGCATTTTTGCCGTGCCTGAGCATGAAACTTGCATTTTTATCTCCTTGAATCCTGAAAGTCACATTGAAAGTGATTTTTTATTGTAGAGAGCAGCCTCGAAAGTGAAATTAATTGGGATGCGTGAACGTGATTAAAAATTTTGATCTGGACACGGGGGGGGGGGTTAGTGGAATTGATGGCGTTGGGCCTAAGAATTTGTGATTGGCAATTGGCTGAAGAATCGAAAGACGTCCAAGCGTATGTGGAGAGGAATTTATAGTAATCAGTCTGTCCCCGCAGAGACTAGGCTTGGCTTCAAGTTGTAGACAAATTTTCTGACTTATAGCTTTATTAGGCCGATTTTGTGAAACACGCTGAGCCATTTGTAAACTGTTTAGCCAATATCAAAAGACAATGGAATCTGCGAGAAAACAGCCCCCAGCCGATGAACGAATAGGCGAATTTCATGAGACACGGTTAGGTACTTGCATTTAAATTGAACGTTTTCGACCGTCACCCTGGTTTCTGTCACCTTCAGGATGGTAATTTTGAATTGCAGTCATGTGATGAAATTTCCGCATTGGACTAGAACAAATCTACTGGGAACTGCAGATCTTGAAAAAATTCAGTCGTCATGCATGCTCAAACCGTGACTTTTGAGCTTGTATTTGGAGCAGTTAAATCTATCATGGGGATGTTAAATATACATATTTCAAATGGCAATTATTTTTCTGAAACTTCTGGGAATAATTAAAATAGCTTTCACTTCATTAATAATTCCGGCTCAAACACAGCCCAGGTGGTTTTAGTTTTGAATATTGTAGGTACCAATTAAAGATATATTTATTTTACTTGTACATCTTGTATATAGGCATGTCAATACAAGAGACTAGACAAAATTGTTGGCATTTTTTGACATGGATAGAACAGTCCGCTGTTGATTCTCATTGTAAGTCATACATTTTGCAAAATCTTGCTGTTATGCGTCAGTGTTTTAAAATTCTTTTGACATGTCCAAACACAACGTCGTTTTGAAATGTTCACAAACTAGGAACATGGAAATTCCGTTTCTAAAAAAGCGAAATAGTATATGTATACATAACAGAGGGACAAGAAAAACAAATAACGTAAATTAAGAGTTTCCGTGAAAATTTGCAAGAGTTTGATTTTGGAACACGACTTGAAATGTCGCATTCAAGTTTGGTGGTAAATTTTCGTCCCTCTGGCAACTTCTTACACATCCATGAATTTAAAACAAGTTTCTACTGTTTTATTTTTCTTCCATTAAGCTGCAAAAATGATATCAAAATTTTCACTTTTTGACAATAGGGTGGGTCATTTTAAACGCACTTAGTCGTGACTTTGTAAATATTGCACGGAAACATTTGAGAACGCATGCTTGTGTCAATAATTAAGGAACAATTGTACTAGAAACTGCTGGTAAAATTTTGTAAGTGAATTAATGGTACGGGACCTGTTTTCTGAACCTCTTTTTCATCAAGCACGAAGGCTTAGATGAACAATCGTTGACATTAACTGAACAGTTTCTGCCTTCAAAACCAGGAGGACATGAGCACTTGTAGTCGCCAATGCCATCAACACAGATTCCGTTGTTAAGGCATGGGTTTGTCGCGCACTCGTCGATGTCTGTTTCGCACTGCTTTCCAATGAACCCTGTCGGGCATATGCATTGGTAATCGTCCGTTCTGTCTACGCATGTTGCTTTGTTCTTGCACGGATTTGACACGCAGTCATCCACATTATTCTGACAGAGATCGCCATCAAATCCCACTATGCACGAACACGTGGCCTTGTCACCCGCAGCGAAGCATGTACCGCCGTTGCTGCAGGTCACCGTTTGGCAAGGATCCAGGACTGTCTCGCAGTGAACGCCAGAATAGCCCCGAGGACACGCACACTTGTAAGACGTGGTATAAACTGTCGTATTAACTTGGTCCTGACATGTTCCACCATTTTTGCAAGGATCACTTGTGCAAGCTGAAAAAACGGGACACGCAAAATAGGCCTACTTGTAACCAACGTTCATGAACAAAACAAGAAAAAAAAACGTGATGAGGCACCTGGTGGTACTACTTTTTTTCTTACAATCCATTTTCATGGAGAAAGAAATAATGATATAGAGATCTGAAAAAAAAAACAGTCTCCAGTTCCAGCATCAAACCTAAAATGTTCCAATTGGCCGGTACAGAAAGGTTTGACAATCAGATTGTTTACTTATTCATCATCTTTGTATATTTAATATACACAAAATTGGACTGTTAAGAGGATAAACAATACTGAAGGGTGGGTGGGGTTAGCAATAAAAATTTGACTTCGCCAAATACCCACCTCCCCCATCGCCATAACTTCCACACGCTGTGTTATCACCAATTTTGGACCCCCCTCACAGGCGTGCGGATTTGGCTGTTTGAGGTGCATATCCTGGTAAGGCGGCCTCCAAATACTTGGGCACCCATTCTTCAACATCATATTACGCGCGCTACGCACTTAGGTTATGATTTTGACCTTTAAAGGTGCAAATGTAACGACTAAGCAACTGTACTGCGGCTGAGAACGCTGGAGAAACACCATGAGAAACAATTTCACCCGCTCGAGATTGTGTACACGGACCATCGTCTTGTAAACTTCGATTATATTTTCGTCTATTTCTTAAAGTTGAAATGAAGCCCAGGATCAAGATTCACTTTAATACAGTCGTGTTTGGGGAAAGTTTATTTTATGAGAGTCATGATTTGAAGGTACTCTTTGGCAAGGTGAGGTTCCAGGGTCCGTGATGCACTGCCTTAAGTACTATTTCAACATCCCTACTTGAAACCATAGGCACATAAAGTGTATGGATGGCAATCGGATTCCCGAGTTTCTGATAGGCGAAATTCACCAAATGACGCCAAATACTTCTGAAACACCAATTTCTCAGATGTTCTTTTCAGATTATCCAAAATCTAGGGCATTTGTTTAAGAGTCAGATGATAGAACCCAAAGTTCAACCTGCCTCTAAGTTCATTGAAGTACCGCCAATCTCTTACAAGAATGTAATTGTAAAAATATCATCCTACGAATCAGTCGATTGTTCACGGGCGGCACAAAAAATGGGGGGGGGGGCGCTATAGCCCCCCTGCCCCCTATGGTGCGCCGCCCATGTGTTGTACATGCAGAAACACATACATGTAGATCTGAAACCAATGAACCTTTGCAGGTTACCAGAAGAAATTATCCACCATACTTAGGCCGTTGATCTTGAATTAATCAGTTGTTATATTGTAAGACTTTCTGAAATTCGTAACTCTATGTAGAAATGTGTAGGCAATTCCTGAAGGCATGTAGCAGGCAGGTACTTGGCGAGCAACCGATATAGCACGGGAAAGGAGCACCACACGGAGTCTGCTGGTCACCTCACAAGGAATTTTCAGACTAAATTTATCCGTGTTAACATGAGTTCTGGCTAATTCTCATGGAAGCATGTTACGATTTATCAATTAAATTAATTTGCACTTTAGAAATCTCAGAAAGCTTTACCTTTGCCATTACATGTGGTTTTAGCACCTTTATGCGTTAGACATATACACTAAATACGGTCATCAAAAAATCCCGACAGTCTGGTTGACATGTGTGAGTCTCGTACGAATATTTACTTCCCCATTAACAAGTATTCGTATTAAAAAGAATGTTCAAATACACAATTCTTGGAATACTTTGGCAAGAAGTATTATGCTATCATTACAAAACCACCGATAATCTTGTTTTGTGTAATTCACAAATAGTTGTCTTTAAGTTCTTTAAACCTTGACGGTCATTAATTTTACTTCATTTTCAAAACAATCTCACATTTTGTTTGTTGAATCCGCATGGCCTAATGCAGCTATGCTTCACGTCAACACATTCCATATTTCTTTCGGTCAAGTTAGAATAGTCTTTGTTGATCGTCGAGAATTTTTGACCGTGTCAGATTTAAAGGGTTGCAAATGGGAAATTTCAGTGCGCCATCACTCTAAGACAGGACACCGCCTGAAAGCGGGTCCCTCCTTATGAAGGTATTCCTTAGCACAAAATGTACGATTTCACAAGAACGCGAGGCCTCTAAATAAAAACGAATGTGTTGTTTGAAGCAGGAAATGAGCTGCAATTGATGCTACAGTGTACCACCAAGACCCTTCTCCGTTAGGTGCCCAATTAATATCAAGTGTCATACAATTTCAAGAAATAACGGAAAAAGAGAGCGACAGGTGACTATGTCATCCATTGCAAAAGAGGTGTCCTAAAAGAAAAATGAATGGAGTGTCTTGAGTAGAATGAAACGATCTGAATCAACTTGTTGCTCTTCAAAATCTGTGCATAGCAAGTTTTGTTTTTTTCCGAATTTATCGAAGTACGTATGAGTACGAGCACAATTTCAAGTGCATTTAGACTACAGTGCATGTATTAAAGTCCTAGTTAGGAACTCCGAGGAGTTTATCCAGCACTTTTTGTTGACAAATGTTCTCTTAAAATGTCTCTCTTCCACATATTTCACTGTTTTTCTTTATTCGACTGCACCCTTCCCCAGGCCCTGCGCCTCTGCCGATCGCCATGGATTCACCATGTCGTCTTCAAATCATTGCGTGTACCCGCCCCCACTTCTTACGGACTCGTGCAAAACTGATGTAATTTGCCTTGTGTCTTGTATTCACTTTTGAAGCTTTCGGTTTAATATGAAACGCTTACGTTATGAGGTGTATAATCGACAGTATGGCCGTTTTGTTTGCCCAGTAATGCCATGGTTAACAACTAGACTCACAATATTGTATAAAAACAAATGAAATCAGCTGCAAGCTTCCCAGCTCACTGTCGTCAAGCGACGTAGCTAAGACGTTCGTAGGCAAAAACGATGCTATGTTTTTTCACAGGAGGGTGAACGTGGCGACTAATTTGACTTTGATAATTGTTCATATCCAGACATAAAGAAAGCTAAAATCGAAGTTACGAACAATATTAATTTCTAGAAAAATGCCGGACTGGCAGTATCAGTAGAAACACACTGCAAACACATGAATCGTGTTATACATGTAGGACAGTTAAACATTAGATTGATACGAACGGACACTGTGTTCTGGTTGTCGTGCTGTCTATATTAAAACTGCTTGTATTTGTTGAACAATTACCTACCGCAAGCTAGTAGCGAAACATCATCCAAAACGTGACCGCCATACACTGTTTGGACATTTGTTGCTCGAAAGACTACCTGTTGGTAAAAGAAATTGAGTAAGTATATCGTAGAAAACACTGGCAAGGACGTCAGCCTGATTCTTTTCATTTAGCTGACTGTCACTTTGTTCAAGTGATAACTACCAAGTGCGCTCGTTGAATCATGTTTGTTTCCCGCAATCCTAATCTGACTCCTGTGATATACATGTAAGCCTGTCAATCAGTAATAAATACAGATTATTACATGGCGAAGTCGTTATTCCCCGTAATTTGGTGCCCCAGAGGATTTTTGTCCAGGAATAGAAACAAGTTGACCAAAGAAGTCCATTCAAATAAGTATTCCACAATTTTAGAAAAAGGTGGTCTCATTTGGACTCATTATTTGTTGGTGACAAATGTTCCCACCATGACCCTGTGTCTCAAAAGGAATTTTATTATTACATCTTAACAGATTTAATAGCCTTTTGTACACCTGTTGCTACAAAACAAGCTAAAAATTTAAATATATATTTTTCTGTTATCTTGTTTGTACGCAATGGGTGGAAGACTATGGTGGGCCGTTGAGGGGAAAGTTTCGCCGTAAAATTACGCTCGTAATTACGAGCGTAAGTTAAATTGCAAAAGTGTTGCAGTAAAATTACGCCCGTAAATTAAATGGGGGAAATGTCGCCGTAAATTACGCTCGTAAAATACCTTAAGAACGTTCCAAATTTAAACCAATCAGTGATGACCTAACATATCCGACTGTTGCTGGACAGCTCGTTCTTGCACAATCGCTGACATGGCAGCAGCGATTTCATCCGCCATGATTCAGCGCTCGTATCGTAGACATGAAATCCGTCAGTAAATAAGTATTTCTATGAGCCCGCGCGATCGTGGATTGTAAAACCCAACGTCATTGGCAAAGAGTTTAAACTAAATTACGAGCGTAATTTTACGCCGTAAAGAATTAAGTTACGTTCGTAATTTTACGGCATATTGTGTTTAGACTGTGTTCATTCCATCACGGCAGTAGTGAATAAGAGTAACTCAGGTTTGTTGTGGCCTTTGCCAGCAATTATTAAGTGTCTATTTTGTGAGTATTGAACACCCCTTGGTAGAGTTGGTTGTGGCTCACATATGTCATTTCTCGTGCAAGTGGGTCGAATTCATACGGCCTCAAAGCCGACGAAAGTTCGCTAAATGGGAAATCGAATTCATTGTCTGATTCTTCAAGTACTTGAGTATGCTGCCCGTATCCACTCCCCTCTCTGTCTGCATAATAATTGTCCAATTCTAGCTCAATATTGTCATTGTCTTCTAACCAGCAGTGTTCCGACATTGCAAATGATTGTCAAGCGGCCAACCGTCTTCCACCCATTGCATCATTTGGTGGGAAACTTAGAAATAAATAAATTAAAAAAGTTGCAACTATTTTGCATAAAAAGTGCCTATTTAGTAAGATTTTATGATATTCGATTCATAATAGCAAACTGAAACCTGAAAAAGTAAGAAAAAGTATGGTGGGAACTCTTAAAGTAGTGTTCTCATTTTTCTTCATGACGAAATGTTTTCATGTGGCGTTCTGCGTAAAGAATAAAGAAAGAGACACCGTTTCAGTCCAGAAAATAGCCTTGGAAACATTTCAGTCTCGGCCGCACTAACACTCGACTTCTTACTAACTAGAAATTAGGAGAAAATGCAAATTTAAATCAATACAAGGCGGAATTACAGTTTTCGGCGGAAATGAGTAAGGCGATATAATATTTTTGTACTTGGCGCAAGCCAAATTCACCAACTTCACTCATGGGAAAGGCGTTGTACATGTAAAAGGTGCATGATACGTATATTTTAAAGTAAGTTAAACATGTCAAATTTACAAAGAGTCAAACGCGTCTGCTTGTACGTCCTCGTCCAATCCGAGCAAAAGCTCCCAAAGTATTTTATGAAGTCGGTCATATTACATGTACGTTTAACACCTACGAATAAAATTTCTATTTGTCCCTGGTTGCGTGTTTCCAAAAGAAATTATTTTGAGTTGCGCATATATTTTATGATCAGTAACGTGAGTTGAAGCGAACTTAATTTTAGCTTGCACGTAGTAGCTCTAATTGCTTTCTTAGTCGACTTGCGTAGTACTGTAATTGCTGTAGGGTAACTGAGTTCCGAATAAATTCCACGGGTACTCCCAAAGAAAAGATTTTTCGGAACATGCCGCTCAGAAGAGTCGTATTTTCACATTTTTCATAGTTACAGGCTGTCTGTTACAAGTTGTATCATAGGAGCGCAGTATGCCCCAGTGGTCGCACTGCCTCCTCTACAAAATTCCCATATAAAGTTCAGTTTTCCAGTTACACACATGTTCATGTACAGAAGGGCTTTCGAAATCAATATTTTAAACTTGCTTCAAATGGAGCCAGGGGCGGATCTAGGATTTTGAGTNAATGACCAGAATTTCGACAGATGCACGCGCCCAGCCTAAATGTGGGGACGCAGAGGCCTCGAATGTTTGGGGTTGTGGTACTGTTGACTAAAAAAACGGTAAACGGGGTTTGTTAAGTTTGTTCAGGGCCTATGCGTTGTTTGTTCACCCCCGAGGAGCCCCTGCTTGCGCGCACCCGAACTCCCGAATGGTATCTGGTAGAATTTTAGGGGGGGGGCATGGCCCTCTTGCCCACCCTAAATCCGCGACTTGGGGCACTCGTTTTTGACAGCATGGCATCACTTCCTTTACTGTTTCGGACTAATAATGATTTAAAAAGCTCTGTCGGAGTATCTGCACGATCATGCAAAATTGGAACATTTCGAAAACAACTACTAATAGCGTTTTGTAGATTAGTGCGTAAAGCACGGTAACTGAAAGCAGATATGGTTACAATCAGCCATTTCTGAGAAAACACGTTCCAAAGTTCGCCAAAGTGGTAATTTTTCTAGAATGTTGATCAAATTAACTGGCTTTAGAAATAAGTTACGATGCTGCTGTCGCAATGGTTAAGTCACGGGTATAATTCTGCTGGTCAAATATTGTTCTTTACTTTAAATCGAGTGTCTGAAGAACACATGCTGCTTGCAAATGCCAATATACCTTGTACGGTGTGGTGGTAAGTTGAGATACGTCGACAAATGCCCTCTTCCAACTGTTGCCCTGTTCTCCACTTACAGAGAATACATTTACTTCTGTATTGCCTTGAGAGATAGAAACAGTGAGAGGGCCCAGTCCTTGAAAGTCCATGAAGTAATAGAATTCCAAGGCACATCCTCTGTATGAAGACAGCTGTGACGTGAGAGTGGTGTTCTTGTTGACAGTTGATTTGTATAACTTTCTTGCCGCAAACATTGCCTTACCTGTAAATATGAAACTTTTGAAAACGCCTTTAACAGATTTTGTTAAAGCAATTCGTCGGCTACGAGCTTCAGATAAGCCATATTGTACAATCGCACGTGGATTTCATGCAACACCCAACACCAATACAAAACCTGCTTCGTCAACCAGGAATCACCTCTATCACCCACCCGAGGTATAACTGACATTAGAAAATCTTGTTGACACCCAGTGACAACTTTGAAGTCGATAAGTGAACCTGCACGACACGCATGCCTCCCTTTATCAGTTGCTTATGCCGAGAGAGAGAAGGAAGTGAAACGATACAATTCATTTAGTTTGACTAAGAAGACGAGAGCGTCAATAGGCCCGTCCAAAATAATGTAGTACAGCACCACACACAGTTCGTGTTATTTACCCAGAGTGCAACACGCGCTTCAAGCACTTGTTCTGATTTTTCACATCATGTGATCTGGTAACTACATTGCACCGTAATTATTGTGTAATTCCTCATTGTAATGCAGGCACACTTGTATTATTTCAATTTGTGTTGCAATGCTGAAACGAAGAAATGGGCAATAAGAGCAAATATCAGTGCTGGGTGTGACTTTTTTGTTATTTAACTCAGGAATGCCTGACAGACGGAAAAGTACCAGCCATGGAATGTTTTTTCTAACTTCACAAAAAGAAGAGTTCAGTCCAGGAGAGTCCTAATACATGTGCGTCCATCATCGGCAGCTCTCTATGAGCAGAAATACCACTTAAGGGAAAGACAACATTCAACACTTATGAAGGTCAACTTGAACATTTATGATCCCTTGGAAATTTTCTCTGAAAGAATATTCTTTTTAAAATCACAGGCATTCATTTCTTACATTCGTAAGTAAGCCGGTGCTAGTTAAATGTGGACGCCGTAGTTGAGGTTTTAGACATATTCAGCAATTGCAGGCTACACATTTCCTAGTTGTTCGTTTGGGTTGACTGACAGTTATTACAACCTTGGTACAAAACTGTATAGACATACAGCTTTGGAACGATGTGGATAAACTGAACAAGTAAAATATGACACAACATTAATGTCATTAATAATACTTGCACATCTTTGAGTATAGCAAACAGGGGAAGAGAGCTACATGTACTGTAGAAGAATAAATTGAGCCTGTACCGGTCAATGTCGGTTTACTGAGAGATTTTGAATCCAACTCGCTCTACATGTTGATATCAGTCTCATGACGAGGTGACTAACAGAACTACGCGGCTGGTGTAGAATTTCGAGGTCCATATAAAACTAAAAAGCATCAAAGACGAAACACGACTTTTACTTAATGCACGCATCGTACCCGTATCCTCGTTTCACGCTAGTCTTCGCACAACTGTCTGATAAAGTTATACTGAAAGACGTTACTATCCTCCAGGGCCCGGTTGCATAAAAGTCTGTATAACTATCCAGCGGATAAGAGCTTATACGCCGGATAAGATTTATACGCCGGTACAATTTCTGGGTACGTTTCTGCTTCTCAATTATCTTTCCTACAAATTCTCGCAGCTTAGAGGTGCCATGGTTCTTATTTAATGGCCGCCATCTCATTGACGCTGACGTAGAAGCTGCTCCGGAGCTGCTCTGGTTTTTTACCACTCTTGCCTCAGCTGTTGTAGCTAGAGCTGGACTGCAAACTTCTTTTGCCTCACATTCTTTGTTATTTAAGGATGAAATTCTAATATCTTGTCCTGAAAGCCCGGGGAGTGCTTCCGTTGGTGTTACTGAGGTATGCTTTTTTACGCGATCGTTGCTGAGCGCGAAAATGTGTTTTTGATTTACATTCGTTGATGACGTGCTAGACAACTCTGAGACGTCATTACCACTACTGGCAACGGACTTTCTGCCAGATATCAAATGTTTAGAACCGGTTATGTCAGACAAGTTTCCATTATCCGAAGATGGCATATTTATTTTGGAAGTGGCCAACTCTCGGTGATGGTATGAGGCTGATTTCGTACGAGGAACAGTTAAAGGCACACTCTCATCTTTTTCTTGCTGATTACTTTTTTGTAACTTAAGTTGATAATTCTCGTTGTTTGTCACACCTAGCGATATTTTGGCTCCCAGACTCCTTTTCTTTGAGAAGTGTAT
>NMRA01000900.1:0-40202 GCA_002633005.1 Phoronis australis
AAAGCCGACATGTTTCGTAGAAAATTTCCCTGGAATCTTCAGTGACTACTGAGTAGTTACAGGTACATCGTAACCCAGATGTGAAGCGCTGATAGATTTTCCTCACAAAATATTTTCTTCATATACCGCGTGCGTTCCCAGTCTACATGCAGGGACAGGTATTGTAAATGACGGGATTACGGGCTAAGACATCTGAATGGACAGCAAAGTGAGACCATTCAATTGTTCTGAACCTGACAGGGTCATGCGGGAGTGTGAATGAAGTGAGAGGAAGATTTTCCGTCATGTATATGCATACATGTATATTGTTGAGGGAGATGAACTTGATACGCCATGCCGGTATCCACGAATAGTAACGTACTGATCTCAAGCTGTTACCGGTGTTGTCACATTCAGACAACCGTCAATGTAATTTATTTTGTATTATCAAAAAACGGACGACCCATCTCCTAGGCTTGCAACCTACGTCCCAATAGATTTGCTTCTTTAAAGCCGCTGAAAACCGAGTTTTGGTGTTAAAATGAACTTCTTTTTGCGCATTTGCCCTTCATATGCGATGTCAAAGCTAAACAGTCACTCTTAGCTAGGTGGGTGATTTACATGTAAGCGCCACGTTCATGTAGAGTTTTCAGCAGTACCTAAGAGCACGTTGTTTACAGCTCAAAACACCTTAAAATAGAAGAAGAAACCACTAGACGTATTTTTTACTGCGTGGTGTACATATAATTCTGGCCGATGATGGGTTTAAAACATCAAAACACAATAAAGGGTATTAAAACTCCGATATTCACCGATTCCCTTCACAAAGCTAACGTTTCACCAATGGTACTTACATGTACGGTTACGATATTAGAATTCCAATTTACTTCAGTCAAATTTGAGATGAATACAAGGATGCCCATGGTCGAGGTGAGGCAGTATATGCAGATAAGTCTCGTAGCATAAGTAAGCGCAGACAATGGTCTTTTTTTGTCTTCAAGCGTTAAAACCATATCACATCTGTGTTGGCGTTAAGTAGGAACAAAGCTTAATAATGACCAGTGATTAAAATCAAAAACAAGTGATTTCTTTCTGCCGTAGAGGAGAGGATCCACTGTCGGATGAAAAGGCCTACTTTAGCTTTAACTGTGTTGTCACCCTCGAACTGGAAATGCCAACACCTACTTTCCCAAATGACTCAAAGTTACCTCGCATGCTAGATTTGTAGTAAAACATTCTGTCTGATTTCATAACTTTGGTAAGTGAGGTGGTAGTGGTAAAGGCAACAATAATAAGAAAATATTAATAACAACTATAATAATACCAATAAATATTATACTCAAATAGTAATGGCAATGACAATAACAGTTATAAAATTACAAGAATAATGATAAAAATGATAAGATAAATAAGTGTCATAGTGTTAGTGACAACCATATACTATAATATATTATTATCATAAACACTCATATTTTGATTATTATTCCTTGGGATTAAGTAATGGCTACTACGCAGCGAAAATTTTACTCAGTAATAAACTATGGAAAACCTTTGACTTCAAGCTGACGTCTATGTGTACGCAATTAGTTTCTTGGCATAATTACTGTAGAGTTTTAGTCAGTTGGCCAAATGTATGTACTATGCTTGAGTGTGTGCATGAACAACCAGATGTCTCTTACTTAATTGGAGCATTGAGGGGATGATGCTTAATCACGGGTTTTATTAACGACCTCGGGATATCAGTACTTTAGAGAAGTTTGCCAATTAAGACTGTGCAGCGTAAAAAGTTAGACGTGCGCAACGGAAATTACAAGTATAAATCGAACATATAACGCCCCGCTGTCGTGGCGAAATGTTGTACTCAGGACACTGTGCCTTTCGAACAGGAATAAAAGTGTTACTTTGTTTCGTAATTGTTCTTCTCCCTGCGTGTACTGCTGAAGAGGGTCCGTTGAGATACGTCCTGCCAGAGGACGGAGAAGTGACGATGCGTGAGATTTCGGAAAAGGTGAAAATTTGGAGCATGTTTTATTTAATTTTTTTAAAATTGTCATTTATTTATTTTTTTTTAAATTGTCATTTGCAAGAGGATTACGACAATTGTTTGTTTACGATGGAGAAGCCCAAGAACTGTGACAATAAAGTTTGTATAACGGTGATTCCTACATTTTGCATATTACAAAGCTCGCTTGACTAATGAGGTGATAAAAGCATTCGTATCTTAGTTTACATGCCCTGCTGTTTATAAAATATTTATGTCTTTGTCTTATTGCATTTCGTTTGAGCTTTTTCAAGTTTTACGTAAAAAATAACGCACTGTAATTTTTAAATAAAGCAGATAGCGCCAAAATTCTACTAGCTCCTGAAACAATGCTATCGCTAAATATCCGTTTTACTAAAACACGTTTCATATCTGACAAGCCAAAATGGCGTTAAGCAGTGTTGTACCGTAAGTCCTTTCCAAAATAAAGCCTCTAAGGGCAGTGGAGTCATGTTAATCTATGGCAAAGGTTGGTTAGAATAAGCCAGATTACTGGGGCAAATTTTTAAATGAATTGCCAAATAGATCGTCTGTATTTGTCAGAATCATATATACTGACATAGAGATCTGTCTCTTTCAATTCTAATCCTTTGTTATGTTGACACATTGATTTTGATGTCAAAGGACCACTCTCTATTGGTGTTAATATTATGAGTGACCTTAATAAACGACTTCAACTTTATGTCAAATATCGTGAAAAACTAGTATTTGTCATTCATTAAAATATATATTTTCTGAAAGGCGAAAGACGGAAAAGTCCAAAAATATTCTTCTTGGCATTGTGTTTTTGTCGTTTTTAACAAAATTTTAATTTTCCATGTGCATTGATAGAAAAATATCTCCCAGTATATTTTATTAGGACTTTCTTGAACAAAAACTTCACACTGTCTTTCCAAAATAATCTCATCATTGTGCTTTAAATGCCTTGTTTTTCCGCACCGAGGAATATACGAACAAGATCACAGCAATTTTAATAAAATGCTTTGTGTTTTGGGAGTAACTTTGACACAAAATCCTAACTAAGTGACTAATCAAAAATTCGCATCCCAATGTTCTTTTCAAAATAGTTTCAATAAAATCGTCTTGGGTTAGTATCCTATTACCCGCAAATTTACGTGTACCTTCCTTCCACATTTGCCTTCCTTGCACTTGTACCTTCCTTGCAGATGTACCTTCCTTGCACGTGTACCTTCCTTGTACATGTACCTTCCTTGTACATGTACCTTCCTTGCACATGTACCTTCCTTGCACTTGTACCTTCCTTGTACGTTTACCTTCCTTGCACATATACTTTCCTTGCACATGTGCCTTTCTTGCAAATGTACCTTTCTTGCACATGTACCTTTTTTGTACGTGTACCTTCCTTGCACTTGTACGTGTACTTTCCTTACACTTGTACCTTCCTTTCACATGTACCTCCCTTGCACATGTACCTTCCTTGCACATGTACCTTCCTTGCACTTGTACCTTCCTTACACATGTACGTGTTCCTTCCTTGCGCATATACCTTCCTTGCACATGTACCTCCCTTGCACATGAGCACTTGTCATAAAACGTGGTTACCTGACTCTAATAAAGACTTACTAGAAAAAGGCATATTTTCAGAATCAACGATCTTGACCCCTCTCAGAAAATGTATACTTTTAATGGTTGACAAATCAAACATTTTTCGATCATTTATTAAGGCGCTATATAACACTAGTGTTGCTCGCATTTAGAGCTTTATCGCATATTCAGCCCACTGTCTACAAAACCGTAAATTCAAACTTGGGATCATCAATATTTTCGAAGAATAGAAATGTTGCATAATTTGATATTTGATTTTTACACTCCAATGTTAATTGGATCACAATACCATGTCTTTTTACTAAAATAGGCAAAAGCTAAACATTGGTATCAGTCGCGTGAATTGGTGAAATGTTTGTGGTGGGATCTTAAAATGAAGTTATTGTAAGAGGTTTCTGAATTCGTTTTTGTTTTGTGCAACTTTAATGTTTGGTGAAAATCATAAACATCCTCTTTTTGAAATCCTCGTGAAAAACGGATATATTTTAAAAATAAGAGAAGCATGTATGACACCAGGTAAGTTTCATGTGAAACAAATAATCAGTAATTGAGATATGATATGGTGTTGACTATATTTTGGACATTTTCAGGGTCCTACTTCAGTTTAAAGCGCCTATAATACCGGCGTTCCGATCAAGTTGCCACATTTTGTTTAGACCGGATGCTCGCTGTCCCTTGAGACCATGGGAGGTTCATTAAATGGCACGTGGTGACATGACGGCTTACACTACTGACATTTAACTCTCTCGAAGCCCTTAACTCTGTATCAAAAATTATTCAAAATACCGGAAAGCACGTTTACAACCACTTATGTTTCATTGTTAGAATCCTCTAGAAAGAATAGTTTGTGTTGCTCATATTTTCACCCCTTTTGTAAAGACTTCATATCGGATTGTGAATGAAACATAGGTTAAACATCACTTGAAAGTTTTAAGCAAATATTAAGTTAGTATTTAAACAAAAATGACACGGTGATAACAGTGTTATGTTCTGGAGACGGGGATGTTTGGAACTTTCTCTTTGTTCCGTCACCGAATTCTAATCCGTGCAGCTCTTAAGCGGATTTAGATGGGTCAGACTACCTTGATAGTTCTATGTATTTAACTGGCGGTAGGTGGGGATTAGTGCCTGCGCGAGTCTGTTTTGATGGAGAGGATACGAGTAAAACAAAAACAGCGATAACTGTTATAATAATTCTATACATGCACAAAAGAAACGGATGGTTTTGCAACAGGATTATCTCTAGACTGAAATAAAATTGAAGACGGCCCACATATGTTGTTGTAAGTCAAAAATCAATGTTTCCCATTGGTTGACACAAATGGAGTAGACCCTAATAATAGAGGATTGTCGTGCTATTTCATTGAGTCGTTGGTAGGTGCCAAGTTTCAAAGATGCAAATCGATGCCGGTGAGACCGACCTGTTGCGACCACCATGTCCATACATGTGAGAGAGTGGTGCATGTTGACTAGCTGACGTTGTTAGACTGTTTGGAATCGCTTGGCAGTTTGGAAATTACACAATGCTGGCCGACATCGAAAGCCGTTGTCTGATGACGTGTCGATGTCCTGTCAATGCAAAAAGGGCTGGAGTCGGAAAGTTTAAACCTTACCCCAATTTTCTGATTTAGGATGGTGCTGCAGTATTGTGAACTTAAACTTTGACGCAGGTGTGCATTGTGTGATTCATTACTTGAGCTACAAGAGCAAGTCGTACGTATCATTACAGATAGAGACGAAGATGAAGGTCGAGTTTCAAAGCAAAAGGACAAAGGTTAAGGGTGAAGTAAAACTGGTAAGATGGTTGGTTGCGTACGGCGGCGCGGTAAGGCGGTTGGGTTGCGACACCTAGTGAATTTATTGCAAAACATTCCATACTCGGACTATAAAAGCAATGCTATGGTTGAAACTGAAAAATCGTTTAGTTCTGCGCACGTTGAGAAAGACAAAATTCTTTTGTTAGTGCTGGTTGTAGCAGGCTTTCTGATAATCTACTTGTATTACAAAGTCATAGGAAATGTGTAGATATGCACTGTGTCAATTTATTGTCTTTAATATTACTCGATCATTGATCTGGCGTCCAACAGAACTTATGTGATGCGTGTATATTGTCGCACACAACAACACAATGTAAACCGAAGCCCCAGACACGCACAGTAAGCTGTTCTTGCCGCAGTATACATTTATGCTGTCGGTGTACAGTATTTTCAACCTCCACGCATATTTTAGCTCCGAGCGGTCGACTGTAGCAGCGTGACCTGTTCAATCGCATATGTTGCGACTATGCAAAATACTCAAAATTAAGCGACAATGCACGGGGTTCACAAAATAGTCATGCACTGAGGTTTAAAGTTACAGAAGCGGGTCTACGGGGATTTAATGTGACTTAAACCCCCCTGGGACAGGAATATAAATAGGAATTAAAAAAACATGGCTGGAAAACGAAATCAACAACAAAAAACAAAAAACATCTTACAAGGGAGGGAGGAAACCCTCTCCCGACCTCCGGCTATTGACGCTACTGGCCTCGAATTCGCCCAAATCCTATCCCCCCTTACGTAGATCTGCCAGTGAGTTACCTAAATCCATGGCCAAATCCAAACATCGACGACCATCAGTAGTCGAGGTGGACGTTCAGCCACGACTGAAATTTAAAGGAGTTGAGTCACGGGAAATTCATCGAGATTAAACCATTTGTTTAGTAGCTTAACTACAGTAAGCATTCAATATAACATGCGCAATGATCATGACTTGGTAACAGCGGCATTCAATATAACATGCGCAATGATCATGACTTGGTAACAGCGGCATTCAATATAACATGCGCAATGATCATGACTTGGTAACAGCGGCATTTCATTTTTTGTGAAGGTCCCCACTTTGGATAAAAATGTGTTTTTCAGGGATGCGGAGCTATTTTTTGCTTGTTTCCGTTAATCTTTTCACACCAGCTTTTTGTCATTTGGACCTGCAAATGGTATAAAATGTATAAATCTCCTTTTTCCTAGAAAAAGGCTGCCGTAGCAGCTGTGCTCTCCAAGTCACTGCCGTTGGCTAAATCAAGAAAGGAAAAACTAGTGAAGGAAGAGAAACAAGAGAAGGCAGTAAGTTATCTATGAGTATAATGATTCCAGATCATCAATCTTGTTCAAGGGCAATGACAAATTATTGTAATTGCATCTCACTCTACGTGTTGAGCAATAAATATACCAAATAAAACAGAAAATATTTAGCTGTCGCTGTACTTGATGTTGTCTTTACAAGACAGAGGATTAGACGCGAGACCAACTTCCCTGGAGTATCGCATCATGCTCTAGACTTTTAAAAGGCGATTCCACAGTATTTTACGCTTAATTGTTAGGAAAATATTAATTTAATTAATTAAAGCTAACTAAATGCATATATTTTCTATGTGTCAATCTTTAAAGCTTGAAAAGTTTGCGGAACACAACACTCTCAATAGAATTCTCTTTTATAAAGAGCAACGCATCTATTCCTAAAGTACAGGTCATTTCAGAGGGCGAAGCGTGTTGTGGATTTCCATTGAAGTTACCAAAGAAAATCAAAGACCAAATGTATTCATTAGATTGCGAATCTCAATGCTATAATGCATTCTTTATGTCAAAGTTACTCTTTTTCTGATAAATCTGTAAAGACTGACCCCAGATATTCTTAATTAAGTGACGTAACGGACTTGTATCATCTTTGTTTTATTGTACATTCCTAAATATAGACAGCTTACATGTACATCTAGCTTACTAGGACAAAATCTGCGCTGTTTCAGCCTCATACCTTGCGCCTTAGATACCTCCTGAACTAGGATAGAGAAGAATTCATGCGTAACTTTCATGCCTTGATGGCGGTCCACTCATTGTAAGATTAATGTCCTCACAAAGCACTCGGGTTTTAAAGTTACTGTTTAGATAATGCTGTTAATGCACTTGGAAAGAAAACTAGATGTCCTCCGTTAAAATGTATTTGTGCAGTTTTTTACACCGTAATACGATAATTAGAGAACTCACATTGATGTAGGCTTATTCCCTACAGGTCTTAATTTAGCAGAGTTTGCTGAAAATATTATCATAGCGTCCACACGGCGCTCCCTTTGACAGTTTGGACAACCAGAAATGAATGCAGGCGATCAAGTGATTCAACTGCATCGGACGTGCACACGTCACATTTAGGCGCGCAACACTGGCCCATGCTGTCCAGGAGGTGCGCCTTTTACGTGTATCAACAAATGTCGACGAACAAATATTTTGCCAATTATTATTGTAACTTTTCGAGATGAAATCATAAGTTAACATCAATTTATTGCCCATCGCGTGCGCTGATACAATGCTTCCTGGATGCATATTCCTTGCTCACACAATCGAGTGTTCGTCAGGACAATAAATATATAAATTTCCTCGTAGAAAATGTTTCTTGTGCGTAAAAAAAATCCGTTAGAATCCGCAGGGATCCGATTTTGAGAGATATTCTTGCCAAAGCAGCTATGAATACATATGCGGTAATGTACACCGTGAGGTCACACGGAAATTGACGAACGTTGCAACAAACACGATTGGTACATGTAAATCACATGTAGAGGCCGCAGACAAAGATACAATATCCCAAGGTGGCCGTCCTAGTGTAATTTACCTAGTCACACATTTGGAACAGCGTCACCTACTGGGTGGAGCCCAAGTTGTATTCCGATACCCTCAAGCCAGGCCTGAGCCTGTGGTAAAGATTGTAATTACCTTGGATGAAAACACGATTTCTAGATATAAAACCAATTTTGAAGAAGTATTATTTATAAATTACTTGAGGAAAATATAATTTTATGTTGTTTTGCAAGTACATTAATTATTGTGATGCAATAAGAATAGAACGAAAGCAAACACCATTCAACTGAATAACAACATTTTTAGATCCCTTTGTAAGCATAGCAATACAATAAAATATCAATCTTGAGGAAACATCATTTGTATTTATGTGGAAAAAATATAGTTTAACAGGTTCATGGTAGCCCTTAATTTTAAGTTTTGCAAATTAAACACACTCCGCTTGGGTCTTCATCAGGACTAATACAATGCTACAGCAACTCTGATGTCACATAAGTCCCTTTCATATTGGCTTAACTCCGGTCTGAACGGAGCGTAGACGTAAACAGCGCAGTTAACTGGACCGTTCATACTGGCTTCGGTAGTTAATGAGCATCGAAGTTAACGGCAGGTGACGCTGTCGTCCTCGAAGTTATCACAAGGTAGCGCTCTTGTACATGAAGATGACCTTCACCTTATCTCTTAGTATGGACGGCAAGTCAATTTCTACTATTTGTATGACAATCGTCACCTTATTAGTTCGTTATCTGACCCTCTTACGAAGACACCAGCGTCGCTGATTACAGTAGTTGAGTTTCAGTGAACATGAAAAGAACTTCGAAGACGTTACGTATCCGTTGCATCTCCGAAGGTTAAGCCGTCGCCGACGACGTTTAGCTGCGGCTGCAGGCTCGGCCGAGCTACGGTACCAAGTGCCGTGTGTGCGGTACGTTTACTTAAAACATACTTTACTCTGCATTCATTAACCTCATTAAACTTCAAGTTAGAGTGTGCTTTTCAATGGATTCTTTAGATTGTCTATTGCAAGGAAATAAAAGCATACCTTTACAAAGTTACTATATCTTGTCACAGAGAAAGCCTTATGTTTTGACCAATCTAAAGAATACTAGTATATTACCTTCACTCAGAGAAACTAAATATCGGACAGCATCTGATGTTCCCTTCACGCCACGAAAAAAAATTTGGTTTCAAGTTTTATAACCGATTTATGCTATTGTCCATTTTAGGCTGACTTAAGGGTCTAAGTTGCACCGTCTTGGTAAAATCAAAATTAGCTAATGCTATACAAAAACGAAACTGTGCCGGTCATTGAATGCAGAACAACAAAATTAAAATTGATGTTTTTGATTTCTCTGATTTCGGCTTGTGAAAGATTTATGAAAACGTCCGACATTTGACTCTGTGCTGGATATAGTCTTGGTAACAAACGGCATTTTCACGACTGATCAAGTGCTGTGTTGGTGTGGATTTTGAATATGTGGCATATCCCTACACAGTTTCTTTTGCAGCATTAATGTTTAATAATGAATATGTGAGACTAAGACAACGAAGTTCTCATTTTTTCAAGAAAACATAATGATTTTCTGTTAGTGAATTAAGTAAATAATGGTGTGAACCATTGGGTCCACTCCTAGAAACCAGTCGTGGTACGATGGTTTATGCCAAACTGCAGATGATCATGAATGGGAGAGACATTTCAGAATGTCACGTGCTACGTTTCAAAGCATCACTGAAGCCCTGCAATCTTATCTAGATAAACAGAAAACCAATTTTCGTAATGTAAGTTTAAGGGACATTTTCTGATTTATGTTTTGAAGTATTACAACAAAAAGTGACAGACTATTATGCTCGAAGAATAGCGTTTCGTCGCCTGGTCACACTCATTTTGGTTTCATAACTATTGAATTTGTTCATACCTTTACTTGAAAACATTTTGTTGTATTCGCAAAAGTTTTGAGTCATGCATTTTTGGTTGCGCAACGAATTTAATATAAACCTTATTTCATACTAAGTAACTGGCATTTGTCTTTCAGCCTATTAGTGTTGAAAAAATGGTAGCTGTTGCCATCTTCAAGCTTGCTTCTGTGTGCTCATATCGGATCGTCCAAGAACTGTTTTGTGTTGGGTTGTGGACATCGTGCAACTTGTTGTACAGCTTTGCTGTTGCCTTAACGCAGGTACTGGGTCCTGTGTACCTGATGTGTCCGAGTCATGAGGACTTTCTAGAGATAGCCCAAAATTCAAAGACTTTGGGCTTTCCCACAGTGCGTCGGCGCAATTGATTGGACCAACATTCCTATTGTGGCACCACGTGAGAATCGTACGGATTATTACAACCGCAAATCATGTTATTCTGTTGTCATGCAGGTAGTCTGTGACCATCGTTATCGGTTTTATGACATTGAAGTTGAATGGCCTGGAAAAGTGCATGACGTTAGAGTTCTGCAGAACTCGCGGATTTTTGAGGCTGGAGAAGCACGTACCCTATTTCCTGTGCACATGGAAAGATTTAATGGAACACCAGTTGGTTTGTTTATCACTGGAGATCCTGCTTACCCACTCCTCCCATGGTTAATGAAGGGCTACACGCGTCCTAATGATCGTGCTGGAACAATTTCAACTTTCGACTGAGCAGTGCAAGAATGTGCATTGAAAATTCTTTTGGAAGATTAAAGATGAGGTGAAGATGTCTTTACAAGACATTAGAACACGATATTAGTGCCGTGCCAACTGTTGTCCAAGCATGTGTGATATTATACAACATCTGCGAAACACATGGTGGGCAAGATGTTCCTAAGCAGCCGGACAACAACCACCCCAACAAGTACCTAACAGAAATGACATCGCCAGGTGTCAACGTGATGCATTATCAAGTTTACGGTGTTAGACGAACTCAATTGTCTATCATCCTATGCTCTAGTAACCAATAGCTAATGTTATCTTCTATCCACAGTTTGCACTTGATGATTCCAACTTTAAGGCAAAAGTTTCAAAGTCTGAACATAAAACAAAGAAAATTTATGAACTCGAATCTAGGGGCCATCAAGTTCCAACCTGGTGCTAGAAATTCACACAAAATTATAGCGTGGTCAAGCACAGAATAAAAAGAGACTTGCCTCGAGAACAAAGATTAAACCCTGGCCTGTGGTCTTGAAACATTTTATGTTGAGTTGCTGTTGAAGTTGAATCAACCGTACCTGCATTTCCCAGACAATCCATTTTTTTAAAACGCACTTGTGCTGGTGAGAGTTCACAACTGTGCACGATACGAAACAACATACTAACGAATCTTATCACACATACACTGGTGGAAGAGATATTGTGTTACAAATGTACATGTTAAAAGGATAACTTTTATCCAACGAGGCTATGAATATATGTATGTAAATGTGTATCTTAAAAGAATAACATTTATATGCAGATAACTAATAAATACGTTAAAAACTAAAACTATTATTTGGATGAACTACTGTATAGATATACACATTAACAAGCACTTACAGATGTTGTTTTGCTACTCTACTACCACTATACTACTACACTACTTTTGAATATTCCCATTGACCTTACTTTTATTTACATATGAAAATTTCTCCCATTAGTTTTTGCATGAACTCTGGATGTGATTGGGAATTGGGATGCGGGTATGAAGGTTATGATTGGTGCTGTTGCTGATGTGGTTGTGGATGAGGATGTGGATGACTGACACTTTCCAGTGTCTGGACCATTTGTCCCATCATGGCCATGAGACTGGTCATCTGAGCAGCTTCCTGCTGCTGCTGCTGTAGGTGCAAAAGGACGCTTTGTTCCCTCACGAAAGCTTATTGCGCTTCACGCCACTCCTCTTGAGCTTTAAGGCTCTTTTGCATCGGTTCTCGTAGAGAGGCAGCCTCTCTGTCATCTTGTTTCAAAATCTTTTCCAACCATGCCGGAGCCTCGCTTGCTCGCCGCTTCCTCTTGCTTGCGCCTGGCATGACAAGCCTGGATGAAGCGCAGCCAGGTGTGGTCGAAGCCTCATTTGGTGTGTCACACCTGGCATCATCGCCCTTTGCATTGTCCTCAGCTAAAATAAGAATGTAAATGTGATAAACTTGATTAGCTACCAGTGTAATTGAACTTAAACGTCGCTTAGGGTATGTTTTATGTTTTGAATTAGAACAATTTAAAAACATGGCTCATAACATTAAGCATGGCGCAAAGCTTTTCAAAAATGGAACTGGTTATATTTTACTACCATATCGAGGCAAACATTTGACATCGCCACAAAGGGGATAAGTGGATCATTGTATTCAGCAAGTCACTTCTTAACTAGTGACCATTTTCACTTACCTCCATTATCCAGGAGGCTGTCTTCCTCACAATTGCCATCTTCAGTTTGACTCGCGGGATCAAACCTTTGAGAATCTGAAAAATGGAATATGGATAACGAATTGAAGAAATAATAGTAAATACATTACAAATAGTTATGCCCTATCATTAACCTCAGTCCTTGTTGCATACGTTGAAGATTAATAATATACTATTTTTTTTCTTAATTTTTATATTTTGAGAGCTTCCAGTGGCTGATTAAGGGGGGTCCAAGGCTTCCATGCCCCCCTAAAATTCTCCAACACACAATTTGGGAGTTCGGGGGGTTAATTTACGAGTAGCACATGCGCGCAGCCCGGGGTCTGGGGTCGAATGCACAACGCATAGGCCTTGAACAAAACCAGTTAACGTTTTTTTTAGTTATCAGGTTCACAAACCCAAAAATCCGAAAGCTCTGCATCCTTACGTTGTAGACTGGGCGCGTGCATGTGGCGAAATTCTGGTTGTTCCTGTGCCGTGCACCGCCCCCCTCCCCCTTAACTCAAAATCCTGGATCCGCCCCTGGCTTCAACACAGAGTCATTAGAATTCCTCTGGTCAGTCATGCATGTTGTAAGCTAAATAAGTGGAAAATTACATCTCTGACAAAGTCTATGCAGGGGTGGATTCAGGATTTTTTAGAAGCGAGTCGGATCAAGAATTTTTTAAAAAGTCGGATCCAAGGCAACAATTTGATTTGACCACAGACATCCAGGAAAAAGGTGGAGTTGTTGTGTACCTCCTGACCACCCCTGGATACGCCTACTGAAGTATGCTATGAACAGAAATTCTTTCATAAAAATCAAGATTTAATTATAAGTTCACTCTTATAATGCTAGGTTGTTTGGAATTGAATATTACTCACCGACAGACCTAACCAAGTTTTCTGGGTTAGATAGAGGTCTGATCCCCAGAAAAGAATCTATCCAGAACGGCGAGGACGCACGTATCGCCCCAGGCAACTACTAGGACATCTACTTCTTGCGGCAACCAACGACTGCCACGTTGCATGGTGACGAATAAGTTTTTAAGAGATTATTCATTATAAAGAAACTAATGTCGGATAAACACTCGCACGTTGAATACTGAGAAATGGCGGTAAACTTTCGTCCCGAGTGCTTTATGATTTTCTTATTTTTTTAGTGAAATTTGAATACTTCAACAATTAGGCTGCGTGTGATGATTGACAACAAACTTTTTTCTTACTTCACTAGTAATTACTTGAGGAATTTTTTGAGAAGTATTTGCGACGACTGCCCTCTGTTGACGATTGCAATGCCTTCTTGTGATAACTTCGATTGTACCGGAGTTAAGCGTTCATACTGACCGCAACTCCACAAACCATCGACACGTCGACGTTAGTATGAAAGGCTCAATAGACATGCCCCATAGAAGTTATACTTCAAAGAGAGTTATGCCTGACAAAAATGAGATCACTTTACACAAGTAGTTAGTGTGAAAGACAAACACATTCTGATACGCTGTGGAGTTAAGCAAGTACATGCACGCGCACTCAGTCAAAGAAAAGGTTGTCTCGAATTTATGAGGATGTGTACCTATAACTAAGAAAAGATTGGTGGAACTGGACTTTTGTCTCATGTTTTACTTTTTTCGGACTTTTCGTTTCTACCCAGTCAACATTGCAGTACTGGCCCAGTACTGTCCCATTACCGTCCACGATACTGTCCCAGTGCCGCAGGCCAGTACTGGCGCAGTACCGTCGTGCACACTGGCAAACGTACTGGCCCTGTACCGTATGCAATACTGGGCCAGTACTGGGCCAATACCGGGGCGGTAACGGGCTGTAACAGTTTTATACGGTATTGGGCCATTAATAAGCCAGTACCCTTTTTAGGGCCGGGCCGGTATTGGCCCTGTACTGGGCTGGCTTACTCCCAGTACTGGCCCAGTACATTATTGATGATGGCCCTATACCCTATACGTAGTAATGGGCCAGTACCAGAATGGTAACGGGCCGGCTTTATACGTTACTGGGCCATTAATCAGCCAATACCGTATGCAGTACTGGGCCAGCACTGGTCCAATAAGTTTCCTAAAATGATTTTGTATATGCAGTGCTGGACCAGTATTGGCATAACAGTCAGCGGTGACACTTTCAGTGCTGATAAGCAAGTACTATTCTGTCAAACTGTTCTGTAGCAGTTTGCTGTTTCTTGGCCAGATTCTACTTGCAGTAGTTACTACTGTGCTGCTACACAAATTGTAATGTGTTATCCATAGTCTCCTTAATGCTGCTATTTGGCACTAAAATGTCTTAACCTTTTTGCACAATGTTCGGTGTGCGTAATGAAAAAGTTCGGGCAATGAACAATGAAAAATGACTTTACTGTACATGTTTATTGCCATATCAACAAGAATATATAAGGTATGGTTCTTATTGTCACTAATTCTAATATTTCTGAGTCTCTACTTATTGTACTGACTATTCCATAATCAACATTCAAAAAAATTCTAATCTAAATCCGTTTGCACTTCATTATCCTCTTCCTGTTGTTGCTGTTGCTGCACTAATCTGGCCAGCTCCCTTCCCTTCTGCCACCTTCACGGTCAGGGACACTCCGTAGCCAAACTCCGAGAAGTTTTTCTGCCTCCACAGCATCTCTGCCATGTAGATTGACAATGGCCCCTAAAATAAATGCAGATTCAATGAAACTTCCAATAACATAAATCAACACAGTTCAAATTGCAATCATAGTTAATATGAGAGCCAATGCTGGTAATAAATTAATTTGCGTTATCGAACAAACAAAAACTTTGCTTTAGTGTATGGGCCAGTTATCATATGGAATTTTGTCCAATTATTAATGATCTATGGTAGAGTGAATGCCATCTCGGGTATTGTGTTTGATTTCAAACAACAGAGGTATGGGCCATCATAAACGAACTGATATCTATGTTATACTTGAAGGTAAATATAAAATCTGAAACATATGGCTCCTTGCATTGCCAGTAAAAATTTAGCTTTTAAACAGTCGTTTCATTTTAGTAAAACAAGCCTTTGGGTCAAGTGACGCAAAAGACCTCAAATCCATGAGCCATTTTTGAAAACCTTTAAGGCGACAATTCAATGCATCACTTGGCCCAAGTGGAGCAACCCCAACTCATCGAGATTTTTTATGATGCGGGTGCAGCCCTAAAACCATCCCTGTATTTAAAAGAAAACTCCGTGATTTTAGATGTTTGCGTATAATAGGATCTAAAATGAATTTTTAGATGAATGGAAAAAATAAAAGTTTTCTAAATTCTGGTTTTCCCCAAAATCAGATATTATGTTACATGAGTTCACTGCCATGTTTTAGTATTCAAGTCAATGTATAGTGCTGTCTTCTACTTAACCATTTATTTGAAACACATGTAAGTTCCTGTTTGAAATTGTGTTGAATATTTCCTGAAAGATCTTCAAGCTGTTAACAGTTTTTACATTTTGACACTGAGGACAGATCGAGCCACTAGCGGGCCTGAATAGGACTTAGTTTGCATGTGGTTGAGTTACAGTCAGACTGTGGCTTCTAAGATTAGATTTCAAAATGTGACTCGGACACTCTCATCAAAGTCGTGCATGGTTTGATTTCAAATACACCAACGTCTTACAAATTTAAACCAGAATCTCCTACAAAATGTTCACATCATGTATCAGATTGGAAGCTTGCCAATGACTCGAATACATGGCAATAAAAGACAGCAATTTTACATTGACTTAACCAGTAAAAAACAGAGGAAAGTTCATGTGACTTAACGTCCTGTTCCGGGAAAATTTGGATTTAGACAAATTAATTTTCTGAAGCGAGAAAGACCATAGAATTTTATTCCAGACTTTATATTGGTCTTTCATTAAATGGGTCACGTGGCCAAGTATTTTTTAGCAAAATTCAGCAAAAAATGAAAGGTAATTTCACAGCTGAACAATGGTATCCATACAATAACCAATTTTTTTAGATTGCAATGACAAAAAAATTACAAAAAATGACACACTGACCACAAGCCAGAGATACATGTAACTGGCATCATGATGACCAAGTGGTCATTGTGCATTAACAGAAACTGTCTTACCAGCTTATTCTTCAGTGAGGAATCTTGACTCAGAATTTCCTGCAGCTGGTCGACCTCAGCCATAGCTTTTAGGGGAAACTCAGGGCAATGATGTAGCGGTGTCGTCACCAGCAAAAGAAGCTTGCTGTAAGTTTATGAGTTTCTTCTGAATTGCGAGTCATGAACAAGCTGCTCCACGTTCACCTGGATCTGTGACAGAGTATTAAAACTTTCTCCCTCAAAGCCTACAAGTTAAATTATAAACATAACAACTCTTAAGTTCTATAACAAACAATGTAATGTTTTGTAGTTAATGATGTGACATGCTTTTCCTGCCTTCAAAAATTCTTTAAAATGTCGGTGACCAATGACCGCATTAACATTTTGAGTACACCTAGAAGCAATTTTTTCAAAAACTACACCAAGTTGAATTCTTAAAATGTTGCTACACGAGCTTTAACATACTACTTCTGAAAGAGCGTATCCAGTTCACATCGCTTGGTCAAAAATGGAAAACTTCAAACTAAGATGAAATAAGAACGACTATAAGCCAGAAAAGAACCTATGAGCTCCACTCCAATCACTGATAACAATAAGCTGAGATCTTGCCTTATGTTGCCATTTGATGCTTTGAAAACAACTGACATTGCCACTGAGTGAGATCGGTTTTACAAGGGAATAAACTTGCGTTTTAAAAAGTTTAATATTCTAGACATGTCTATTTCTCGCAGACAGAGACCACTTTCTGGATATATAGGCGATGTAGGGCTCAGTATGTATTTAATCACTCATATTTTTTGTTTTATAGCCATACGTTGCACTTCACAAATGTAAGATCTTACAAACGCCGAGTAAAAGGAAACCCACCAGAAATATGTCTGCCACTTTAACTGCTTCGTAGTTCAACCATGTTTACATCTGAACCTAGTGCAGTGGGTCTCGAGTGGTTTAGGGGGATAGACATCTCTGATGGAGGCAACGGAAGTGCTGCGAAGGATGGAGGCATGTTTGGACTTGCTGGATGCTGGTACCTCACAGGTTGGGATTTCCATGGAGGGGAAATGGACTCCTAAATCTCTAGAGCTGTACCTGGATGGTGCCTTGTGCCTAAAATTACAGGATTTAGACTTAATTTAGGGTCAAACTCTTCAGCGTGATTTTGAAAGGTGAACAACCTTGCCTTAATTGAACAGTGTTTCAAGGTTATGGTAATCCCACATAAGTAACTTTAGAAAAAGTTCAATGTTCGGTTCTGAAGAACACTTAGCTCGATCTTTCTGAACATAGCTTTCCAGTGCACGTATATTACTTTTGATTTTGAGAGTTACATTATAGAAGAATTGAGATAAGTGCCTGTGGTCAAGTTGTAGCAGTCTAAATTATCTGAAAGTCAAACCTACTGCATCTTAGCAATCTTAATTAATTTACTATTTTGCATTTCAAGTCTGTAAACTCATTGCTTGACACAAAGGAGACAAAAGTCAGAAATGACGACTTAATTAACCAGTCGGTGTTGATTAGACAATGTTAGTTAATCGGAGTATTGGGCTAGATAATTAAAATATGTAGGAGATTATCTAGAGGGTACTCATGCTTAAGAAAATAATGCTTTAAAGGGTACCTTTTTCGGGATTCTGGTGCATAACTTGCACGTTACACAGTTAGGCCTAGTGTACATGTACATGTTTTTCAGCCTTTTTGGCAATAAGGGGGTAAAAGGGAAGTAAAGGGATCCCTCTTGAAAATGGCTGCCCCGATCCAGTTTACACTGAGTAATGGACATTGACGTAACTCAATGAAACTCAGGTTCCTGGCAGCCATTTTCAAGAGCGATCTACTTATTCCGCTTTTGATAGATTTATCAGCACGGCCACTCCGGAAAGGTTTGACAATGCTGGGTATGATGTCCAAGGCTTTCTATGCATTTAGGGTCTCAAATCAGGCACTATATAGTATATAGTTGGATTTTATAGACAACCATGCAGTTCATCCACTAACTAACCGGCCCGTTATTCTGTGATTGCCTGGTTCTCTAAGTCCGGGACCACTATATCAGACCAGTGGCCTCAAATCATTCTCTGGTCATTCGGCTATTTCACTCAATAAAATGTGTTAATATTAATAATAAATAGTACTGGTCTCATGCTAATTTTTCCTCTGCTTGTTAACTACAAAAGTCAAAATGACCTCAAAAAGTCATGTTAAAGTTGTAAATAAACTATGACTGAGAATTTCACTCCATTAGTGTTTTCATTCTGACAAGGAAGATTTTTTGCTGTCCAAGACATTCTATTAGGATCATTCTTTTAAAACTAGCGTAGCAGGTACTGGGATTTTTAACGGTCGTGCCCCCCCCCCCACAGCACAAGTCAAACGGTTAACTTAAAAAACTACAAATTACTGTAATAAACTGCATGGCTATTGGTAATACTATTATTAATCTTAGCTATTCTTACCTCCTGTCTCCAGAAGTACAACCAGTATAATAGCAGAAGCAGCACCATTCTTTCTGACAACTCAACTGCCATCCTTTCAAATGTGGTTTCTTGACACAAATAAGACTGACATCTGTTGTGAATTAAGCTTGCGTTCAGCGACACCTCTTGGCTGCTATGTTACTTCATCCAGGAAGGAGTACAAACTAATGTTTTAACAATACCGGGCCGACATTGGCCCGGTACTGTCAAAACAATACATTTTCGAGCGGTACAAACTCTGGTTTTGACGGTAAAAAAACAGCACTGGCCCAGTACTGTTAAAACGATAGTTGTTTTAGCTGGCTTCAGTTACGGTAATTTGGTATTGGGCCGATATCGGCCCAGTAACGTAAAACGATATACGGTACAAACGGTACAAGCCAGCACTGAACCAGTAATGGCCCAGTTTTGTGATGTTGACTGGGTGTGGGGCAAACTTTTTTGCCCACTATGCCAAATAGGGGGGGCTCGTTCGAGCTCCAGACCCCCATGTATGCAGGCATGGGAAACAAGCTGTGTGGGTACAGAGGAATGTAGGCTTATCAAAGAATAAGGTGTTTTTTACTGTTCTGAGAAAGAATTAAGTTGACTCAATAATCCCTGTTTAGGGTACATATTCTTCAGCAAGATAGCCTGAGGCACGCGTATCCTGTGATAATTCAGAGTAGTGCCTGGGAACTTCATACTAATATATCAAATCAGACTGCTTACACTAAAACAGCAGTTTCTTATTTTAGTTAATTATTGAATTGTACCTCTTGGATACGGCGACTTCACAATCGCAGTTCATGTAGCTCTTCTAAGGATTTCCCTGCTAGGTCAGATCTATGCATACTCTGCACCCAAATCGCATAACTAAATTGAACCATACACTGAAATATAGCCTACACGTCAACAAACAACGTCGTTAGATTGTGCAAGCTTGCAAATATTCTCCAATAAACATGGCCATGTAAGTGCTATCTCGCCCCAGTTTTCACACAGTGAACAAGGCCAGCTGACCAGTACACTGGGTCTGACCCTGTAACCTGAACTGTAGACTACACACAGACTAGTTTTCTTTGCCTAAACACAGCTGATACAACTCCACTTCAATGCTGTTACATTCATGGCAGTGGATATGCTGCCACTACCAAATGAGTCTAATACGACCATGCTGTGGACCTCAGTATTGTCAACTACTAGTAACTATCCCTAATACGTAGGCCTGCTACTATTAATATTCTACTACAGTACTGACTCCTGTTCTCCGATCAGCACTTGTCAGTAGTGGTATGGAATATATAATGAATATACACTTACCTCTCCTTATCTTTAGGCAAGCGAAACAAAGTATTTTGAAAAGCACCAGATGTCACACTAGCATTAAAGTCATCACATTATTATGCTGTATTTGATCTCTCAGATGGTGGCGCTACTTGTAACGCTGTGACGTATTTAGATCATAAGTCGGACATCTTAGGTAACTATAAAATCTTTGCCGCAGATCTGTCAAATTTCTATACTCACCATCTAGCAAACACGTCATCATCAGGATGGCAGTAGCAGAACATTCATTTAGACCTGAGTTAAAACATACAACGTCAATCGTACCCGCCAGCACCTGAAAGTATAACTTTCACTTTTATTTAAACAATTCCAGTCCGTAAATACAAGCAAAAAGCGTTTGTATAACGTGGAAGTACACCAATCACCGAATGGTGGCGCGGCAGAGGGCGGGTCTATAGGTGCACATGGGAACTACAACTCACATGATGTTCAAGCTGGTCTTGATCACGCCATTTCTATTGGCACCATTGGGAGGCATGAATGCAAAGCGGTTATAACTTGGTCGCGCAAAATGCTCGACAACAGCACCGGGTAGTCTTTCAGAGGACCTAGGTCAGTATCTCAGAAACACCGTACTTTTTGACGACGTTATTAAATGAGAAATAATATACACCCCTGGGAAATTTGATGATGAGCGCCGGGCTTTAAGCATAATTACTACAAGTGTTTTACCTGGCCTTGCATGAAGTAGAACCATTTGGCTACGCGGTTAGCTTCTGATTCCCAAGTACTACACTTAGAGGGACTTCATGTTAGAAATCTTGGAGAAGCAGGCGATCAAGACGATTCATTCTGCAACACTTCGGCTTCATTGAATCCATTCGATATTAACACGTTCAATACTTCACCTACACCTAGATGACCGGTCAAGGTGCTAAAACTAGCCTATGAACACGGGATGATAACTACGCAGATCACCATTTACGCAAATCAAGAACTTAGACCTTCTCTGTTTATTTTACCAGTGAAACGTCAATATACCATGAGAACTTGTTAGGAAATACAATCCATGATCTTTCACTGTGACTTCCGTGGTTTCTCATGGCACCCATCGAATTCTTCTTTGGCATTTCCCCATTAATGAATGAACATAGGAGTATGGGGTTTAGGGTTCTTGCAGGAAATGGGATGCCTCATTCGACACCTGGTCGCTGTTAATGATATATTTAACCCATCTGAAAAGAAAACGGGAAATGTTTTAGTATATTTAGGTCTTATTCACACCACAGATTTTACAACAGTGTGTAGCTAACTTTCAATTGACACGACCGTGTCACACTCTCATCGCAAAATCCATTGACGTCATCAATTTCAGTCTTCACCTTCTTCACAATTTGATGCAACTGATTTCGGTTCGGTGTGGTGGACAAAGCACGAATGAGGTGACACACAAACTAGTTAAAATAGACGTATAGGAAAAAAATTGAATCGGGTTGCAAATGACGTTAATTTTTACAATTATAGTGTGATTTCTTTTTCAGGCTGCAGAGAGGAGGAGGTTGGCACAAGAGTACATGGCAAACATCTTGGCCTCATTTATGGTAAAACACACGTGTCTTCATCGTGAAACGCAATGTTTATGACATAATTGTGACGTCAATCGCAAACCCCATTTTTGTGGCCTCACATTTCTCAAATTTTTAAACATTGTCGGTGGATGTCTAAACTTCATTAATAAATTGCTTGTTTTCCAGGTTGGACTTAATTTGATTTGCCACATGGATGAAGTTCAAACATGAACGGGAATCTGAAGCTGCAAAAGCAACGTAGTTGTTGAAGATTTTGGCGCCTATTTCTTTGAAGCTAAAATCGCAGTTTCCCCCCGGGTATTGGCAATTCATGGTAATAAAGGAGTGTTCCACGGACCCAATGTCTTCATGACATTTTAAAGTGTTAGCTCTGGGTTGAAGCATTTTGTCCAACACAACAGATTGAACGTGATGTAATGACTCTAAATTGACCCATCAGTCAGAAATTGAATTGTGTACAATGCAAATATTTATGATCTATTTGTTTATTTGTTAAATTTCTGTTACAGGCTTCACAAAATACGGAGGGTGAAAATTGGGCTTGGCAAACTGTCAGCAGCATACTTCCGGTAAAACTAATTCCCTCCACGCAAGACTACTGATGATTCTCTGGAGTCAGTTGGATCTTTTTGCCTTAACGCGAAAAACCCGGAACTCAATATTAAAAAGTTTATAAATATTTTAAATCAGTTTTTGGCCGCAGTGAGCTTAAAAAAACGGACGATCACCGCACAAGAAAAAAGTTTATGTTTAATCGACAATTCGTCTATTCACTAGACATCATCAGGATAATTATTTAAAAGGACAGCAAGTGCCAACATACACCTCAGGTAACATTCATAAAGTGAGAATATAGTCAGTATCTGGTCATCACCATAGTTGCAGGGTCACTGAGCTCTGCATGTTTTTCAGACAATAGATGGCATGCTGGTTCTGAATGGCCAAAGACTATTTAATGTACATTAATTCTTTACTAAGTTCGCTGCAGTTAATTCTTAGTGAATTGGCTTGGTCACTGTTGCTAACACAATGCCCATACATGTTGCTTTTCTCTTTAGTGTGATATTGTTTCAGCCTGTCACAGAGGCGTCTCTGTGTGAGTCCGATTAGAATTACTTACAGTTGTCCCGTTAAGGATACACTCTATAAACAACATGGCGATCGTTCAATAAAGGATCCTTTTATTGAGAGGGCAAACTCCCTCTCGCACAGAAAAAGTTGTCTGTTTTTTCCTCTAAACATTTTCTTAGATTCCTGAAGTATTATCCAAGAAAAAAAAAACACACACGGAGAACGTGTAAAACTTGAAAAACTGCAATTAGCACAGCCTTGAAAACACGACCCGGCGTTTAAAGCGCGCTTGCTTTACCACTACATGTATATCACCACAAACTTCACTCGTACTTTGATACTAATAGACTTACTTGTTTATGGTCCACAGTGTTTGCGCGCGAAACCTACTTATTTTTGTAATGTTTATTACACTTTTTATACTTTTATGCAATCAGTTTGTAACAAATTTGTTGTATTTAAAATAGTCTTTAATTGCCCAAAAGACCAAATCCGTTATTTTGTGTTGGCATTAATGCCGCAATTGCTTTGGAAATCGTCTTAGGGTTTGCCAACGAGAGAATTATGAGTTCCTGAGTGATTCACTAAGGCTTCGATTAAAATTGACATCTGTTTTTTCATTGTCATTCAAATTCAACTTTTTTTAAAAAATGAAATATATTTTTTTCATTGCACAGTGAAGCAGACGACGGAAGCGGAGTCGTAGTGCGCAGTGCCACTGCCGGTGGCCTGGGATATCGCAGAAGAACTTATACTTAGAAATGGTTCTGTTACAATTGAGCCGTTTTCCGTATTAGACACTTGAAATTGGATCTGAGCAACAATCCCCCCCCAAACACACTAAAACTGCACACATTTCAGTCTTGTTTCCGCCGTATATTGTTAATTACCGGGGTTAGTTAATAAACTCAACAATTCACCTTCTCCTCCTGTTTTTTTGGTGCCCCCCTGCCCCCCCTAACTCCGCCTATGTACTGACTATATTCCATGTATCTCTCACTTCACTTTACAGATGTTACCTGAACTGTTTGTTGGTACTTGCTGTCCTATAGTTATCCTGATGATGTCTAATGAATAGACGAAACGTTGATTGAACTTGAACTTTTTTAATTGTGCGGCAACGGTTGGGTTTTTGACCTAATAAATACATGATATTTGATAAAATACCGTTGAACTTAAGACTTTGCAAACCTTAATCAAGTAAGATTGCATAGATACTTCTATTCAAGGACTTTAGCTATTTCTTTTTAACGCTAACTCGTGGTTACCTCAACTGTTCCCCAGGACTTTGTTTTCGCTAATCAACGGTGTTTAATCTACACTCAGTGCAGACGGTACAATTAAAATATCACTTTCCGACGTCATAAAGCCAGTATCCATTTCACAACTGAATAATATTTTTTTTTCATTTGTCGTTCCGATGGAATGCCGTTTCGGCCATATTTATTGCCATCTGTAATACTAAAGAACTTTTGATTTCGTGGAATTCGTTAGATAATTCTGGAAATTGAATGTCAACTCTCACACGTGACCTATTGTTAGAGCTTGTAACCCCAATATTGTAAGGGATTGGACGAGAGTTTGGCCTATGCAATTCTTGCTTTCTGCTCGAATAAGTTTAGGACGCGAGTAACTTTGTAAGCTAGACTATCAAAATAAAAATGTGACAGTGTGGCTGAGTTGTTAAATAAACACTAATAAATGAAAAGTTTACCTTCGAAAAGGGTCCATTTCAATAATCTGTGCTACCGACAGCTTTCACTTTGCTTTCCAATCGTCTAGCAGTTGGTAGACTGTACCACATTTTGAGTTTATCCCGCAATCCCCAACAAAAAAAATCAAATTGTCCTACTATTTAACCCCGGCAAAATATGATATGATCACATACTTTTGTAATTTCACGCACAACAAAGAAATGTTTTTTTCTGTTCAACCATTTGAAAATAGACTTTACACGACACTCTCCATTTTGACTAAAATGTGGACTTAAGAGTGCTACGTCTGCCGTTCGACAAAAATGTCGTTTGTGATATTTTGTAACCACAAAACTTTCCATAACTGTAGACGAAATTTGTTCGAAACACGTTTTTGGCGAAAACAGTTATCAATCTATTTTGCTTGTACTTAACAAATACACTGCCCTATATTCGATAACACAAACCGCCCTATATCCCATAACAAAAAGCGAATAGTCACCATTTTTTGACGTCATGAGTTTCAAATTGTATGCTGCATCACTCATAACAGTTCCTTTCCTAATTACTCTGCGCGTGCAAGCGCAGAGTATTGTTGTTCCTGGGTTTTCTTCAATTTTATTCTTATTCTTATTCTACTTCTTATTCTTCTTCCGACCAAATTGACACTTAATATCTGCAAAAGGGTTGCAGGTCTCAAATTTAAATTTGATGTTAGGCAGTCTATAAATTTTGATTCATTATATATTCATATTCCATAATGCACCGAAGAGGTCATTAAGCGCAAAGGTCATGTAATTTTCAAAATGCTACTCCTTTATTTTAAAAACTATTCTTTTAAAATTCGGTACACAGGTATAAGTCAATAAGGCAATTTAAAAAAATACTTTTCTAAGTAATCGGGTCATCCAATCAGGTGAAATTGGTTAAAGGTCATTGGGTGCAAACCAAAATTTTGAGCTAGACACTTCAAATTGACAGGTCTGATTGCCACAGGTAAATCAAATCGGAATCCAAAGTTTCAGGTCATTTAGTGCAAACATGAGGTCATTATGTGCATTTTTCTTCTGAAAATTTGACCTTTTCAATCAGCAAGTATTCTGATGTGTCAACCGTTAGACAAATGTGATTCTCAGCGTTAAAGACATTTCCCATGGGCTTTGCAATAATTCTCCTAAAGACGCTTATAATGCACAGGATAGGGTCAATTAGTGCAAAGGTCATGTAACGTTCAAATTGTTCTATCTCTTACGTTTTTCAAGGAATTCTTTTCAATTTCAGCACAGAGGTGTAAGTCAAACATGCCAATTGAATACCCTACTTTACTTCGCAATAGGCCTAACCGATGAGAAAAAATAGATCAAAGGTCACTGAGTGCAGAATAAAATTTTGAGCTAGAGACTTCAGAATTACATATCTGTTTACTAAGTGCGACCACTTCATTCATCTTATATTCTGAAGTGCTTAAAGTAAAACATCTGTGATTATTAGCATTAACCGCATTTTTAATCGAGTTAACAATTACTCTCTCATCGGGGCTCATATGCACCGGAAGAGGTCAATTAGAGGACAGTCATCAAAAATAATAATTATGTAATTTCTCCTACAATTTTAAAGAATTCCTTTTCATATTGGTAAACGGGGTTGCTGTCAGTAACTTCCCATAATAATTCCAGTAATACACACGCGTAGAGTCCGTTATTGTCACGCCGTGACAATAATCTTTTTAGTTTAGAGTGTCCTTTTACCAGATAACCCAACGCCACGCATATTTCTGCGTAGACGGGGCAGAATATTTCGCGTTCGTAATATCCTCAGACTATTAACAATTCAAGCGTGTAACGTAGCTCTAAAAGAAATTTTATATTCCATAAGATGTTTAGAAACGAACATTAGGTCTTTAATAAACGTTAAAATGCAAGATAAATATATAACGAATGTATAAGAAATGCGAGCATTTGTGATCCATTTATTATTTCACTCTCATTTGTAGGATAAACAGGAGAAGAAGAAGAAGTCAACTATGAGATGGGTAGTCGTCATGCAGTCATTTTTGGTAAAATATTCATCTTTTCATCACGCAACAAAACTTGACAAAACATTGTGATTCAGTTGATGTCCTGGCATTCGAAAGGCCACCTAGGTGTTGTCTGAGAAAGTGTTTAATTCTGTAATGCGCCAAATATTACATAGGTTGTAAGCCACGTGATATGCCGCACAACTGGAATCTCTACCTGCACCGATGAGGTACACGTGCATGTACATAGGGGACTTGAGCGTGAGGTATTCCGTATTACGGAGCATTGCTACTTGAACGCATACACTAAAATAGAATATTGCTCATGTGTAGGCTGCTATAGTGGAGATAAATGGTATTTTAGAATTCCGACGCCAGTATGCCATATGTTTAATTTGTGACCTCGTAATCAACATGTTGTTGTGGATGAAAATTCAAAGAGTTTGACTTCCAACCAGTGTATGTAGGGACGTGGGGATCTTTTCGTTATAGAGCAGCCGGTCATCAAAGCATTTCAAGTAGATAAATGTGCGATGCTTCATTTTCTGGAACACAACCTACAGATTGTCTAAGCAGTGACCAGTGTCTGCTGCGGTATAACAAGTTTGTGATATTGCCAGTGAGTCGAATGAAACTTTAAAAACATTCCCGCAATTTAGGAATGGGAAATGTAGTAGCTTACGACTTCAACAGTTTCTCTAGGAAAAACTATCATGTGATCCTAAGGTTTGGATTGCGACCCAATAATATTCATTCCACCAATAGCGGATTTGCAGCGCAAACGAACTACGCATTGCGCATGTGCGAGTTATTTCCTGCGCGAAGGCTCATGGGATAGCTTGTGGTCAGGCATGTCTTGAGCAGGCTGGATAGTGTGTGCATTTGGAGTGATTTGCAACCTAAAAACCATGTTTCATTTTTTGCTTTATAATACCAAACAAGTCCTCTCTCTCGTTTGTAAACACAGCGTAGCTATGATCAGTGACCGTGTGACCGAGGGCACGACTGTCGTCATGTTCAGTGTTGGGCAACCGGCGTTGATTTCGAAATCTCCGGTTTCAGACAAGTTGATAGTTCTTGGGTTGCTTAGCTTTTGTAGCTTTCGCCGGGGATATGCTAGTGACGTTAATTTTAAAAGGAAACTGCGTCGGAATGTTGTTCTCATACGTCTTTTTTCCACCAGGAAAATGTTCGCTGCACACACGATGGCCCTTAGGCAATTACATTGCACTGGATGCCGCAGGCATTCAGGGGCGATAGTACATCCTCACAAAGAGTTACTCATTTCAAAATACATCAAATAAAATCAAATGAACCATACATATAGGAACACGGAGTTATAATTAACGCATACCACGACACTGGATACAATTTAGTCAGCAAAACTTGAACAAATCGATGAAAATCTGTCGCGGTTTGCTCGAGTTTCTCTCAGTTACCGCCGGGGTCCCATTTGAGGAAGTTATGTGAAATTACGAATGTTGACGAATAAATGTCTAAGGGACACACATCTTACAAGTTTCACCCAATACCTTCTCATGCTATTTTACAAGTGTCACGCGCTAGCGTCACGCGCTTCGCTGAGTCTCGCGCTAACCTTTGCCTAACCCACGTGATTCAGTTGACATGATTTATGGTTATCGCGCAAACGGTGATAAAATTAACGGCAACCAAAAAGTGAAGTTGTAATTCTTCGCCAAAGTCAACTTAATTCTCACAACTAAGCTTAAGATATACATAGCAATAGAAAGGACCAATGATGAAAGTAAGCGTTTTTTAAATGATAGTTTTAAGAGTAGAATGTATTTTTGACGAGGTGAAAACTCGAAATCGGTAATCCATTCCGTTTAAAATACACTGAAGTAACGAAATGAGTACAGAAAGCGAATGGAAGTATTGTAGCCCCTGTATGGCCAACCGACGGTCTACGTGTTGCCTTCTAGATGGCTCCGCGTTGGTTTGAAGGCGCTAAATCTCTCCTTACTCCCAGCTCTCCTAATGTTGTTTATCCATTTTTCACGAAGTTCTTGGTTTGCAGGGAACACATAAAAACTCCGATTTTTATCTCTCTTGTTGTTTTTGAAGCAGCCAGGAACACAACAAGTGTATCCGCCGTAAGTTTTATTCGCGCTCATACCGCATGTTATGCTTGATACTATGGCCGCTTTCGGAATCCTGACCACAGCACCCACAATGCACCATTTTAACCTAATTTCAATATGGCGTCGCCGCAAATCCGCTATTGGATCCGTTTACGTTTTCATTTACAAACACCATACAGTGAATGAATTGAGCCGTAAAGAAATTTGATCTCCGCTTCCCGTCGCTTCCTCTAACCTATGCTTTAAGACGCAACTCACAATTGTATTTTGAAAAGTACCCAATTTTATGCATACTACAACATTTGAGTCACTGAATTGTTAGTTTCGTTATGTTGACCGCATTTTTGATTCGACCTGTGCTTATACACGTTCAACGATTTGCACATGCGCTTAGGTATGTGCTCATCACTGTAGCTAAAATAGTTCAGTGACCCCTTATATGTCTGAGAGTTTGAGCAATCGTAGCTATTCGAACGCATACAGGTCCATGTTCTTGCTGGTAAAGATTGGGCAGCTGTTACGTCATAATTTTGATTACATAAAGCAGAAAAAAATATAACTACAAACATCTGATTTCTTGACTGTGAGAGTGTCTCATTTGTATACCCATCATGGCGTCTAATAAAAAGAGCTCTAAACCACACGCGTACTGAAAATTTCTGGTGCAATGTTATGCGAACATCTACTAAGTTATCAATCTTCTATTATAGATAGCCGAAACGACCAATAAGAAGAATTCTGTATGGGTAAACGTCAGGAGCCTACTTCCGGTAAAATAGTTTTCAACTCTCTATTATTTGCAGGTCAAGGTGGTACTAATACTTTGAGAAAAAAATGAAAATTTGCTTTATTTTGATATGGAATCAAGGTATCGGCAAACTCGGGGATTTTATCGAAGCACGGATTGAAGAGCAATTTCACTTTAAACACATTTACATAAACATGCGAGTCTCTTTAACCGTCAACTCGCACCACTTTGTGCCAATCAAATACTCACCCCAAACCCTGAAAATTTTGGTGTTCAATTGTCCATCAGATACATGTACATGTAGGTTTATTGACAGTTGCTGAGGATAATGATATTTGCTAAGGTTATTGACAGTTGCTAACATTGCTGACCGTTGCTAAAGGTAGTTCATAACAATATCCCAGTGTTTGCAAGTTACTCTATTCAAATAAAAACAGTTAGCAACAAACGCTTGATATTTGAATGCACCCCATACTGTGTTCCGCGTGCCAATGGTTGAGATTGTCTTGGAAGTAAAGTTTGACTATGCCTACTTGTAATATATTTTTTCTGTTTACTACTGCTCAAGGGTGGACAAAAGAGGAAAGAGGATGCAACAATGAGATGGATAGTCATCATGAAGAAATTTCTGGTAAAACTCAATGAAAATTCGTCATGATCTCTTGCTTGTTAAATACCATTGTCATTGAGCTAAAACTTTCTTTTGGGGCTACGTGGTTTATTCCACACACCTCGGGCAATTTGTTTTTTGAAAAGCCTTGGAATCGCAAATAACCAGCAAAGCAATTTCATCAGTCGTTCTCTAGTATCTCGGATATGCTGCTTTTAAAATTGATATGGTGGATCTGTTTTAAGATATGCAATTGTCTTTTTATTCACTCAAGCTCATCAGCAGTAAGAAACTGCCACGCACAAAGATAGATGACAAATTATTTTGTACAGTTTCTCACACTCATTGAAGTGTCAACACAATAACACGCGTCGTACACCTCATACATGTATATTCAATTTCATGAATTTCAAACATTTTGCAATAAGCACGGTATCTATTGAATGCGAGAGTTCCTGACTTACATCTTATTCTCAATGGCAACTGCAATTTGCCCAAGTTACGCGGTGCTGCAGAACGTAAAGTTTACGAGTTTGAATAAATGCAGTATATTTATTTTTGTATTTCCTTTTCAAGGTTGCCCATAAAGAAGAGAAGAAAAAATCGATTTGGGAAATAATCACAAGGTTACTTCCGGTAGTACATTGGAATTATTTCGAAATTCTTGATAATGCTGTTGAAAAAATCGCGAAGCAAATAGCGCAGATGTCGTATATTTCATTTCATTGCCGACAGATGGCTTAGTTTTCGTATTTAAAATAGTTCATAATGGAAAGCAAGACGCTTTTTGATATCATTTGATCCACAGCCGCAAACCGTTCTCTTAATATCAATGTTGTTTTAAAGTATCTAATTCCTGCTTGATGTTATGTCACCTACTTTGACCAATAAAAACTTCTTTGGAGTTTTGTCATAAAAGACTGCTTACGTTAGCTTCAAATACTTAGCTAAAATTAATCCAGTAGGTCTACATTTTTACAGCCGATCTATGAGAGTATTTGAAGTAAATTTTGACTACCTGTGATATATCTGTCTGTTTATTATTCCCCAAGGCTTCACAGAAGAAGAAACAGGATGCAACAATGAGATGGATTGTAGTCATGAACAAATTTCTGGTAAAATTTAATCCACAATCGTCACGATCTTTTACTTGTCAAATAGTATTGTGAAAGAGCCAAAGCTTTCGTTCAGATTAACTGGGAATCATTCGTAACACCACGAGCACAGAAGGTCCTTGCTCCCACAAATAATCGTCAAAAACATTTTCCTCAGTCGTTCTCAAAAGTCATGTCCAAAGGTATATTGTATCGACACCATCTCACACGCCTCCTTCATTCAATTTCATGAAATTTATTCACTGTTTGCAATAAGCTCCTTAATCTTTGAATACGTGCGGTCCTAATTTGCATCTAACTCCTAATGTCAACTGCAATATGCCCATGTTACGCAATCCCACAGAACTTAACGTTTCCGAAGTTAAATGGGTGTACTATACTTATTGACGTATTTCATTTTCAAGGTTGCCCAAAAGGAAGAGAAGAGAAATTCGCTTTGGGAAATTATCACAACGTTACTTCCGGTAGTATATTGGATTATTTTAAAGTTCTTGGATAAAGGTGTTGACTTGTCTGTAATTAACGTACACGTCATATATTCCGTTTCATTGCCCACAGGTGGCTTAGTTTTCGTATTTGAAATAGTTAATAGTGAAAGGCGAGAGGTGTTTCTCTTCATATCACGTGAACCACTGTCGTATTCCCTGCTTCTTATATCAATCATCCAATAAAGCAATTCATTTCTGCTCCATGTTACGTCATCTACTTTATCAATAAATGCTGCTGGAAAGTTTTGTCCTAAAAGACTGATAACAGCATCTTCAAACTCTTAGCTGGGGTGATCTAATCTCTGTCGCAACGCAGTTGAGTTTGTTATATATAATAGAAGTTATTCCAGAGGATCTGAACTTTAGAGCCGATGTATGAGTTTCATTGAAGTTAAGCTTGACTACCTGGGACATGTTTGTCTGGTTATTATTCTTCAAGGCTTCACAGATGAAGAAACAAGATGCAACAATGAGATGGATTGTCGTCATGAACAAATTTCTGGTAAAATCTAATCCAAAATCGTCACGATCTGTTACTTGTCGAGTAGCATTGCAAATGAACCATAGTTTTCCTTCCGATTAACTGGGATTCACTCGTAACAACTCGACCACTAGAAGACCTTGTCCCAACAAATCACAGGACCAACAATTTCTTCGGTCGTTCTCTAATACTTTCTTGGACATGGTGCGTTTGATATTGATATGGTGGATCTGTTAAAACATGACATATAAGGTATTATGAAATTGTCATTTAGTTTACTCAAACTCATCAGAAGCAAGAAACTGTCTTGTCCAAAGATAAATGATCTATATTTGGGGCATTTTCATTCACTTATCGAAGTGAAAACACCATCTCACACGCCTCCTTCATTCAATTTCATGACATTTAATCACTGTCTTCTATAAGCAGCTCATTCTTTAAATGCGTGAGTTCCTAATTTACATCTAACTCTTAATGGCAACTGCAATATGCCCAAGTTACGCAATCCCACAGTATTTAACGTTTACAAAGTTAAATACGTGTACTACATTTATTGATGTATTTCATTTTCAAGGTTGCCCAAAAGGAAGAGAAGAAAAATTCGCTTTGGGAAATCGTCACCAGGTTACTTCCGGTAGTACATTGAAATTATTTTAAAAGTCTTCTTGGACAAAGGTGTTAAAATGTCTGCAAACAACGTACACGTCGTATATTCCGTTTCATTGCTCACAGATGGCTTAGTTTTCGTATTTGAAATACTTAATAATCAAAGGCTAGAGATGTTTCTCTTCACATCACGTTACCCACTGTCGTATTCCCTGCTTTTCATATCAATTATGCAATAAAGCAATTAATTTCTGCTCGCTGTTATGTCATCTACTTTATCAATACAAGCTGCTGGACTGTTCTGTGATAAAAGACTGATTACATGAATTTCAAACTCTTAGCTAGGGTTGTTTAATCCGTGGTCGAAACACTGTTGAATTTGTTTCATAATATAGAATTGATCCCGTAGATCTGAAGTTTACAGCCGACTTTTGAGTCATTGACGTAAAGCTTGACTACCGGTGATATATGTGTATGTTTATTATTCTTCAAGGCTTCACAGAAGAAGAAACAAGATGCAACAATGAGATGGATTGTCGTCATGAACAAATTTCTGGTAAAATCTAATCCAAAATCGTCACTATCTGTTACTTGTCAAATAGCATTGTAAATGAGCCCTTACTTTACTTCCGATTAACTGGGATTCACTCGTAACACCTTGGCCAATGGAAGACCCTGTCCCAAAAAATCACCGGCAAAACAATTTCCTTATTCGTTCTTCAATAGTTACTTGGACATGGTGCATTTAATATTTATATGGTGGATCTGTTATTAAATGACATATAAGGTACTATGAAATTGTCATTTAGATTACTCAAACTCATCGGAAGCAAGAAACTGTCGTGTCCAAAGATATATGATCCATATTTGGGGCATTTTCATTCACTTATCGAAGTGACAATGCCATCTCACACACGCCTCATTCATTCAATTTTATGAAATTTAATCGCGGTTTTCAACAAGCAGCTTATTGTTTGAATGGGTGAGGTTATAGTTTACATATAACTCTTAATGTCAACTGCAATATGCCCAAGTTACGCAATCCCACAGAACTTAACCTTTACGAAGTTAAATACGTGTACTATATTTATTGATGTATTTCATTTTTAAGGTTGCCCAAAAGGAAGAGAAGAAAAATACGCTTTGGGAAATAATCACAAGGTTACTTCCGGTAGTACATTGGATTTATTTTAAAATTCTTGGATAAAGGTGTTGAAATGTCTGCAAACAACGTACATGTCATATATTCCGTTTCATTGCCCACGGATGGCTTAGTTTTCGTATTTGAAATAGTTAATAATCAAAGGCTACCGATGTTTCTCTTCATTTCACGTTACCCACTGTAGTACTCCCTGCCTTTCATATCAATCATGCAATAAAGCAATTAATTTCTGCTCGCTGTTCTGTCATCTACTTTATTAATACAAGCTACTGGACAGTTTTGTCCTAAAACACTGATAACAGCAGCTTCAAACTCTTAGCTGGGATGATCTAATCTCTGGTCCCAACGCTCTTGGGTTTGATATATAAAATAGAAATTATTGCAGTAGATCTGAACTTCATAGCCGATGTAGTAAAGCTTGACTACCTGTGATAGATGTGTCTGTTTATTATTCTTCAAGGCTTCACAGATGAAGAAACAGGATGCAACAATGAGATGGGTTGTCGTCATGGGCAAATTTCTGGTAAAATCTAATCCAAAATCGTCACTATCTGTTACTTGCCAAATAGCAATGTAAATGAAACATAGCTTTCCTTAGGATTAACTGCGATTCACTCGTAACACCTCGGCCACTGGAAGATCTTGTGCCAACAAATCACTGGCAAAACAATTTCCTTAGTCGTTCTTCAATAGTTTCTTGGACATGGTGCATTTAATATTGATATGGTGGATCTGTTATTAAATGACATATAAGGTACTATGAAATTGTCATTTAGTTTATTTAAACTCATTAGAAGCAAGAAACTCTCATGTACGAAGATAGATGATTCATATTTCGTGCAGTTTCATACACTGATCTATGTGACAACACCACCACACACGCTTCATTCAATTTCAAGAAATTACTCATTGTTTGCAATAAAGTTGGTATTTTTGAATACGCAAAATCGTAGTATACATTTAACCCTTAACGACAACTGCAATATGCCCATTTTACGCAATCCCACAGAAATTAACGTTTACGAAGTTAAATACGTGTACTATCTTTATTGATGTATTTCATTTTAAAGGTTGCCCAAAAGGAAGAGAAGAAAAATTCGCTTTGGGAAATAATCACAAGGTTACTTCCGGTAGTACATTGGAATTATTTTAAAAGTCCTGCATAAAGGTGTTGTTAATTTCTGCAAACAACGTACACGTCGTATATTCCGTTTCATTGCCCACGGATGGCTTAGTTTTCTAATTTGTAATACTTAATAATCAAAGGCTAGAGATGTTTCTCTTTATATCACGTTACCCACTGTCGTATTCCCTGCTTTTCATATCAATCTTGCAATAAAGCAATTAATTTCTGCTCGCTGTTATGTCATCTACTTTATCAATACAAACTGCTGGACAGTTTTGTCCTAAAAGACTGATTACATCATTTTCAAACTCTTAGCTGTTGTTATTTAATCTCTGGTCGAAACGCTGTTGAATTTGTTTCATAGTATAGAAATTATCTCGTAGATGGGAAGTTTACAGCCGACTTTTGAGCGTCATTGAAGTAAAGCTTGACTACCTGTGATATATGTGTATGTTTATTATTCTTCAAGACTTCACAGAACAAGAAACAGGATGCAACAATGAGATGGATTGTCGTCATGAACAAATTTCTGGTAAAATCTAATCCAAAATTGTCACTTTCTGTAACATGTCAAATACCATTGTTAGTGAACCATGATCGCTTTCCTTCCGATTAACTGGGATTGATTCGTAACACCTCGGCCACTGGAAGACCTTGTCCCAACAAATCACCGACGAAACAATTTCCTAGGTCGTTCTCTAATAGTTTCTTGGACATGGTGCATTTGTTATTGGTATGGTGGATCTGTTATTACATGACTTTTAAGGTACTATAATATTGTGTTTCATTTAATTCAAACTCATCAGCTTAAGTGTCATGTACAAAGATATATGATCCATAATTCGTGTATTTTCATACATTTATCAAAGTGTCAACACCAGCAAACACGACTCATTCATGCAACTTCTGTAAATTTAATCACTATTCGCAATAACCGTCCAAGTCGTTTCCATGTATGTATCATTTATTACATTGTCGTTGCTTTGAAGTCATCTTCGTGGTTAATCCAGGCTCATCAACACCAAAAACCTATTCGTTTTGTATTGCGTAGTCCATATTTTCGCCCCGATGTCCCTGCTTAAGCTCAAGTCGGTCATATCCCACGCGAAATCCTTAAAGGTTCCTTCACTTTACATCTTAACATCACGTGATTCTTTTTATTGTCATAGCGCAGTACTGTTCACGTGTTCTTATTGAAACTATGAAAGTTCAAAATTGTCTGCAACACCCATTTTATTATTTTGCTTTCAAAATTCCTGGTTTCCTTAGATATCACGGGATTACTTGAATGAGCCTTATCTGGGACAATCCTAGCAATGTTAATTATTCAAGATGAACTGCTTGAAATATATATAGTTTTAATTCTCTGTTCTAGGTTGATCAAAAGAAAGAGAAGGATAATTCTCTGTGGAAAATCATCACAGAACTGCTTCCGGTAGTACATTAAAATATAATTTCAAAAATCCTTGACAAAGATAGCGAGAAATCTCCGAACAATGTTGGTTATCCAAGTAAACTCTGTTAAAGTATCGTTTTCATGTACATGTAGGCAATCGAATGTGTAAAAATTTATTTACCTTAAAAACACGCTTAGTGTTAATAGAAGCGATCAAAACAATTACCCGAAGAAGTACCGAAAAGTGAAGTCTCCATTCACTTAGGTCATTCTGCATATCAGTAACAATCGCGTATGGGTAGGTTCTCACTGATCACGTTTTCAGATGTGCGGTGCTTCAGCATCCGAAGACTCACTGCTTAATTACATTGTACATTGGTCTATATAGTGCCGCTTCCTGCGATCAATGACTTCCACACTCAATGGGAATGTCCTTGTGCACTGCGGAATAATGAAGTTGACGGTGCTGAAAGCTAATAAACGTTCCAAAGAACGGCTCTTCGGCAGTACATGTATACGGCACTAACGCCCTCTCTAGGATATGATCTTTGAATCAATCCAATGGAACAAGGCCAATGCTTACTTTAAAAGGTGTTCTTCAGAATCTATCTACCTTACATGGAATGGGATCTGTTGCAAATCTAAGCTCACATCTACTTACTTCTGTCATTTCCGTGACAGAATGGACAAGCGTCGCGTCCAATTTTCACCCATTCTTACAACTTTAGATGGCGCAAGACCTACCGGAAACAAGGCGAAACATTCTTGGAACATTTCGTATGACAAAGCAGTCCTGGCAAAAATGACCAGTAGAATCACCTAATCGTGCATTTGGAAGAACTATGCACGACACCAGAAATCAGTTTTGTATTTATCACGTCTGCAACGCCGATAATTTGAGCAAGGAAGGTGCTCTAGGCCCTAACAAAGTCAACATTTCTGCCCTCAAAACACTAGCTGATTCCGCAACTGCACAGTTGTTTACATCTTACTGTAGAAGCTGAGCTACTGGAGTTGCTCATCAAGTCTTTAAACATGCTTGTCTTAGACTAGAGCCGGACCCGGTAAACATCATCCCTCCCTCATTGGATAATGCATATTTTTGATGAAAAATGTCGTTGACAAAATCCCCGGCAATAGAATTGCTCAGTAGACTGCACATTTTTTCTTCCCTTGGCTACCTTTCGGAATGGGGCAATACCTTCCTGGCACAAGAGCCTGGGCCAGTGCTGCTTCTAGGTTTGAAGAACTGTCAAGTGGATTCGAAGACAAGGAACATACAATGTTTATTGCCCGGAACTTGGAAGACACCTAAAAAATCTGTTGGATGCAGTGTTGCACCTTAGAATCTCTGCTCTTTGATCCCACTGTGTCGTGGCTCTTGGTGTTCACAATCGGTGTCTATTACAACTGGTCTTCCGCAGGGGTCACCACTGTCACCCATCTACAAACTCCAACTCGCAAGCCTGAACCGTGCTGAATGTCGGCTAAGTACTTCGACGGAGGAAATATGGGTTACTGTTCCTTGGTAGAGTCTTCAGATTGCCATTGACAATACACAGTTTGCCCTTGAGGAATCTAAGACTACTGCATAACCGAATACGAACGACAACGTTGAAAAGAATCGAACCTTTTTATGCACATTTGAAATTCGCCTTGGCGTTCAGAACGATGTGTCATCTATGTATGACGGCATGAACATCATTATATCCGATCTCCTTTGCCATTTGGGGATCCTGTTTGATCGTATACTCAAATTCCCAGCTCAGGTTAACAACGTGTTAACACGAGCCAATTTTTTCTTAAACGCTCTGACAGCTGCTGGTGTACATATGGCAGTAGAGCGGCAATTTGCATGTCTTACAAAACCTTGGTCCAGTTAATGTAAAAATATGCTCTACCCGAAGCAAGTCAATGGGTTTTACATACTATATTATATAGCACTGCGCGTCACCATAGGTTAAACCAAGACGTCTTCCACTGCGGGTCTGCAATATCTCAAGGTCAATCTTTGTGTGTTGGACCGAGAGGTTCATCAACCCGCAGTCACAGTAACACAGGGTATCCAAAACCACAATAACCCGCTGAACAATCAGCCGTCATAGTCTTTTGAGAGATCCATGGGCCCATTTGAACATCCACGACCGTGAAACTTCTCACCAGCTACACGCATGGCGCGCTATCAGAGGTTACAGAAGGGTTCTTTCATCTTGTCGCCTAAATGCAACGCCCGTCGATGTGCTTGGGGATCACTCAATTGCTACAGCTGCAGGCTGGCTGTCTAATAATGGGGTCGGGGCTACGGCATCCGCCAAGGAAATGCCACTGTTGTGGTAAGATCTGGACGCCAGAGCGTATACATCAACAGCACTCGCGTGGACTTTGAGGCCGTATGAGGTAAGGCTATCGCCGCTGGATGTGAATCCGGGCATTCTAGTCTTAGCAACAGTTACTATGACGGTCCTGTCAAAATATCTTCTGGCCAAGCATCCAACGTGGGCGATGGCGTGGAGCTACATGTGTTTGCTTGGTCATGGCACATGGGACATCTAACAATCTGCATGTTTGCGACAAACATATTTTGATTTGATACTGTTACACTGTCAACGTCAAACACAGGTAGTCTACCTAAGGCGACGAGGCCCGCATCCTGAACACTGGAATTGTATATGAGACGTTCGCCTCAAGTAGGTCCAGGGGCACAGAAAGGTGACTGAAAAACCAACAATTAACGGGCAACATCATTATTGGAAGGTTATGCCTCCTGCTGTCAAAATGGAAATGTTATCCGGCGATTAGTGTCGCTGCACATCGTGTTTGACCCTGTCTCCGACAGGCAAATTGCATATAAATTCTGCATACATGTGTCACCTCGTGATACTTGAGACGGAGGTGACGCTCGCAATGATAACTACACATAAAGTGGTGAGAAAGAATTTTTCTGCAAAACCGATCACTTAGTAATGACTCATGCACATATAACATACCTAACCGCTTGATTTAATCTTAGGTTCATGTAGAAGCTAAAAAAGCACGATTTGTTGACCAGACGGGGAAGATTGTGGCCACCGATCCTATGATATGCACCTAGTTTTACGCTTGATTGAAAAAACGCCGCTCAAACGATGGCGGAATTTCCGACAAATATCAGGGCGGTTTCATTAGTTCTTCACATCACATAACTGGTTTTATTATTTACGACTGTTTCAAACTGTGTCCGTTATACATGTAACTCCGAGGACTTCGGCATCTCCACATGCGAGGCTACTCTATTTTGTCGAGCTCATTACCAATCTGTCGATGTTGGAAATGTGGGAGGTTGCATTTGAGGATCGAATTTTTGTTTTGCTAAGAGTCGATCTGTGAAAATTCCTGTTTCTTTTGAGATCTTGTTATATCATATTGTGGACAGTTAACTTACTGTAAAGGACTTGCTCCAGCTAGCCTATTGCGTCCAAAGTTACAGCGGTCATATGCCTCAGGGATTGGTGCGATTCTAAAGAAATTTGTTTGTAAATCAGCTGTAGGCTAGATAATGTATCTGACCGCAGTAGCGTATTAGTATTGTAAGTTCGCGCCGTGTATACCAGTCTAAAGACACGGTGTTAATAATAATGTTATATCTTCCCATATTTGACTGGTAAAGATAAGAAAAACCAAAT
>NMRA01000900.1:41495-57318 GCA_002633005.1 Phoronis australis
AAGTGTCATGTACAAAGATATATGATCCATAATTCGTGTATTTTCATACATTTATCAAAGTATCAACACCAGCAAACACGACTCATTCATGCAACTTCTGTAAATTTAATCACTATTCGCAACAACCGTCCAAGTCGTTTCCATGTATGTATCATTTATTACATTGTCGTTGCTTTGAAGTCATCTTCGTGGTTAATTCAGGCTCATCAACACCAAAACCTATTCGTTTTGTATTGCGTAGTCCATATTTTCGCCCCTATGTCCCTGCTTAAGCTCAAGTCGGGCATATCCCACGCAAATTCCTTAAAGGTTCCTTCACTTTACATCTTAACATCACGTGATTCTTTTTATTGTCATAGCGCAGTACTGTTCACGTGTTCTTATTGAAACTATGAAAGTTCAAAATTGTCTGCAACGCGCATTTTATTATTTTGCTTTCAAAATTCCTGGTTTCCTTAGATATCGCGGGATTACTTGAATGAGCCTTATCTGGGACAATCCTACCAATGTTAATTATTCAAGATGAACTGTTTGAAATATATATAGTTTTAATTCTCTGTTCTAGGTTGGTCAAAAGAAAGAGAAGGATAATTCTCTGTGGAAAATCATCACAGAATTGCTTCCGGTAGTACATTAAAATATAATTTCAAAAATCCTTGACAAAAATAGCGAGAAATCTCCGAACAATGTTGGTTATCCAAGTAAGCTCTGTTAAAGTATCGTTTTCATGTACATGTAGGCAATCGAATGTGTAAAAATTTATTTACCTTAAAAACACGCTTGGTGTTCATAGAAGCGATCAAAACAAATACCCGAAGAAGTACCGAAAAGTGAAGTCTCCATTCCTTTAGGTCATTCTGCATATCAGTAACAATCGCGTATGGGTATTTTCTCACTGATCACGTTTTCAGATGTGCGGTGCTTCAGCATCCGAAGACTCACTGCTTCATTACATTGTACATTGGTCTATATAGAGCCACTTCCTGCGATCAATGAATTCCACACTCAATGGGAATGTCCTTGTGCACTGCGGAATAATGAAGTTGACGGTGCTGAAAGCTAATAAACGTTCCAAAGAACGGCTCTTCGGCAGTACATGTATACGGCACTAATGCCCTCACTAGGATATGATCTTTGAATCAAACCAATGGAACAAGGTCAATGTTTACTTTAAAAGGTGTTCTTCAGAATCTATCTACCTTACATGGAATGGGATCTGTTGTAAATCTAAGCTCACATCTACTTACTTCTGTCATTTCCGTGACAGAATGGACAAGCGTCGCGTCCAATTTTCACCCATTCTTACAACTTTAGATGGCGCGAGACCTACCGGCAACAAGGCGAAACGTTCTTGGAACATTTCGTATGACAAAGCAGTCCTGGCGAAAATGACCAGTAGAATCACCTAATCGTGCAGTTGGAAGAACTATGCACGACACCAGAAATCAGTCTTGTATTTATCACGTCTGCGACGCCGATAATTTGAGCAAGGAAGGTGCTCTAGGCCCTAACAAAGAAAACATTTCTGCCCTCAAGTCACTAGCTGATTCTGCAACTGCACAGTTGTTTACATCTTACTGTACAAGCTGAGCTACTGGAGTTGCTCATCAAGTCTTTAAACATGCTTGACTAGAGCCGGACCCGGTAAACATCATCCCTCCCTCATTGGATAATGCATATTTTTTTATTAAAAATGTCGTTGACAAAATCCCAGGCAATAGAATTGCTCAGCAGACTGCACATTTCTTCTTCCCTTGGCTACCTTTCGGAATGGGGGAATACCCTCCTGGCACAAGAGCCTGGGCCAGTGCTGCTTCTAGGTTTGAAGAACTGTGAAGTGGATTCGAAGACAAGGAACATACACTGTTTATTGGCCGGAACTTGGAAGACACCTAAAAATCTGTTGGATGCAGTGTTGCACCTTAGAATCTCTGCTCTTTGTTCCCACTGTGTCGTGGCTCTTGGTGTTCACAATCGGTTTCTATTACATCTGGTCTTCCGCAGGGGTCACCACTGTCACCCGTCTACAAACTCCAACTCGCAAGCCTGAACGAAGCTGAATGTCGGCTAAGTACTTCGACGGAGGAAATATGGGTTACTGTTCCAAGGTAAAGTCTTCAGATTGCCATTGACAAGACACAGTTTGCCCTTGAGGAATCCAAGACTACTGCATTCCCGAATACGAACGACAACGTTGAAAAGAATTGAACTTTTTATGCACATTTGAAAGTCGGCGTTCAGAATGATGTGTCATCTATGTATGATGGCATGAACATCATTATATCCGATCTCCTTTGCCATTTGGGGATCGTATACTCAAATTCCCAGCTCAGGTGAACAACGTGTTAACACGAGCCAATTTTTTCTTAAACGCTCTGACAGCTGCTGGTGTACATATGGCATTAGAGCTGCAATTTGCATGTCTCACAAAACCTTGGTCCAGTTAATGTAAAAATATGCACTACCTGAAGCAAGTCAATGGGTCTTACATACTATATTACATAGCACTGCGCGTCACCATAGGTTAAACCAAGACGTCTTCCACTGCGGGTCTGCAATATCTCAAGGTCAATCTTTGTGTGTTGGACCGAGAGGTTCATCAACCCGCAGTCACAGTAACACAGGGTATCCAAAACCACAATAACCCGCTGCACAATCAGCCGTCATAGTCTTTTGAGAGATCCATGGGCCCATTTGAACACCCACGACCGTGAAACTTCTTACCAGCTACACGCATGGCGCGCTATCAGAGGTTACAGAAGGGTTCTTGTATCTCGTCGCCTAAATGCAACGCCCGTCGATGTGCTTGGGGATCACTCAATTGCTACAGCTGCAGGCTGGCTGTCTAATAATGGGGTCGGGGCTACGGCATCCGCCAAGGAAATGCCACTGTTGTGGAAAGATCTGGATGCCAGAGCGTATACATCAACAGCACTCGCGTGGACTTTCAGGCCGTATGAGGTAAGGCTATCTCCGCTGGATGTGAATCCGGGCATTCTCGTCTTAGCAACAGTTACTATGACGGTCCTGTCAAAATATCTTCTGGCCAAGCATCCAACGTGGGCGATGGCGTGGAGCTACATGTGTGTGCTTGGTCATGGCACATGGGACATCTAACAATCTGCATGTTTGCGACATACATATTTTGATTTGATACTGTTACACTGTCAACGTCAAACAGAGGTAGTCTACCTATGGCGACGAGGCCCGCATCCTGAACACTGGAATTGTATATGAGACGTTCGCCTCAAGCAGGTCCAGGGGCACAGAAAGGTGACTGAAAAACCAACAATTAACGGGCAACATCAGTATTGGAAGGTTACGCCTCCTGGTGTCAAAATAGAAATGTTATCCGGCGATTAGTGTCCCTGCACATCGTGTTTGACGCTGTCTCCGACAGGCAAATTGCATATAAATTCTGCGCACATGTGTCACCTCGTGATACTTGAGACGGAGGTGACGCTCGCATAGATAACTATACATAAAGTCGTGAGAAAGAATTTTTCTGCAAAACCGATCACTTAGTAATGACTCATGCACATATAACATACCTAACCGCCTGATTTAATCTTAGGTTCATGTAGAAGCTAAAAAAAATCACGATTTGTTGACCAGACGGGGAAGATTGTGGCCACCGATCCTATGATATGCACCTAGTTTTACACTTGATTGAAAAAACGCCGCTCAAACGATGGCGGAATTTCCGACAAATATCAGGGCGGTTTCATTAGTTCTTCACATCACATAACTGGTTTTATTGTTTACGACTGTTTCAAACTGTGTCGGTTATACCTCCGAGGACGTCGGCATCTCCACATGCGAGGCTACTCTCTTTTGTCGAGCTCATTTCCAATCTGTCGATGTTGGAAATGTGGGAGGTTGCATTTGAGGATCGAGTTTTTGTTTTGCTAAGAGTCGATCTGTGTAAATTCCTGTTTCTGTTGAGATCTTGTGATATCATATTGTGGACAGTTAACTTACTGTAAAGGACTTGCCCCAGCTAGCCTATTGCGTCCAAAGTTACAGCGGTCATATGCCTCAGGGATTGGTGCGATTCTAAAGAAATTTGTGTGTAAATCAGCTGTAGGCTAGATAATGTATCTGACCGCAGTAGCGTATTAGTATTGTAAGTTCGCGCCGTGTATACCAGTCTAAAGACACGGTGTTAATAATAATGTTATATCTTCCCATATTTGACTGGTAAAGATAAGAAAAACCAAATAAGAATATTCACCGGTCTTGTCGCAGCATGTACAAGGTGAATGAAGGTACTGGCAACATAAGTATGACAGACAAATACTGTAGCCACTTTACGTTTGCGCTTGAGTTCTAAAACGAATACTTTATATTGGTGAACAAATCCGGAAATAAAAACTACCGCAGCAGAGATTGCGCGTCTCTTTCGTTCTTTTCTAAAAACTTGAAATAACAGTAAGTTCCCTTTGCCCAAATGTCGGTTTGCCTAACCTCGAACTTAAGGTTTTGTCAACACCGTTTGGCAAAAGTGACCGAGATGTAACCGTGAGTTAACGGTTTTAGTTTTTTGAATGTCATTCAATTACAAAAATATCTTTAGGCAAGCTGGAAACAGAATCCAGATATTATGTAGAGATCAAGTACCGAGCCCAGTTGTTGGCAGCTGAATATTTTTTATTTGCCTTGAGGATAGCTGGAGGTACGATCTTATCAACTCTAAGACGTCGAATCATTCGCTGGCTATACTCCGACTACAAAGTACCTGACCCTGAGATTAATTGACTAGTTTGTCCACGACTGAGCTATAAAAATCGAGTTTGAAAGGTGTAGGCATATTGCTCTCTGTAGTCATGCCGTTCACAAGAAATGGAGCACACTGTGCACTCATAATAGCGCTCTTTTTGTTAGCGGCATTTTTTTGGACGCGCTGTAGTGGAGAGGAACCACCCATGTCGTACACGGATAACGGCGGAACGATGGGTGATATGATCGTCCAGGTAGAGCTAACGGCTTTTCGTTATCTATTTTTAAGTTTTCAGTCTATGGCTTATATTTACCCAATTCGTTTCTGTGGGCTAAAAACAAAACCTATTAAAAACCTTGGTTTCATCGATGTGTATGGACAATTCAACTTTAAGCAAGACACGCTGCTCCTTGCACAAACATGAGACTGGCGAGTGACGCTAGTACAATCACGTGGTGCCTTTGGTAAGCTTTGTGTTAGATCACTTTGTCGCTAGACTTCCTCTTCAGAATGCAGTCGAGGTCAAAGTGCAAATATTAATCCCATGAATTAAGGATCCTTCAATCAAACTACCAGCGTATAAGTTATGGTTTAGGTGTATTTTGTCTTCATGCGAACATTTACTTGTTTTTGCAATATCTGCACATTGCAATTCTACATAACTTTATTTGTTTGTATTTTAGCTGGAAAACGAAATGCAGTTGGAATTTGAACGAGGAAGAACGAAAACAAGGGGCTCGGAAACAATAGTAAGCTTCCTTCATACACTTATTGACCTACCTGTGGGGAAGAGGGTTTTTCAATGGTTATCGAGTTTTTTCCTAAAAATATTTGTAATTACGAACAGCATACCATAATATACCGCGTAGAAATGGTACAATTATCGGGGACGGTTTTGGACTCTTATGAGAACTGACTTACCCCGTATGACCAAAAAAGTTTTCTAAGTTGAAATTCTTAAAAGCCCCTTTCGCGAACACAATGCTTGTTTTTGATCTTGGGTCTAACTTAGACAAACGTTAGTTCAGGTTTTGACGTATGAGAGCATACAACCTACTGTGAATTTACAAAACGAAGCGAAGCGTTGTTTGAAATACGGATTCAACAATGAACCAGACCCTTGAACTCTTCGTGAGGATTATTTTGCAAAATTTTGTAAATTGGGATCTTGCCTGCTTGGAAAGGGAATTGTGACCACAAATATTATTTCTCGTGTGTCGTTAAGTCGCAATGCCTTGCCTCTACAGCCTTTGCCATTTCTGAAAATGAACGAAAATTATCTTGGATTTGACGTTGTTTACGGATATTGGATTGTGAAAACTAATAACGAAATTTGTTCCTCAACATTTTACACTGGTAATAGTCATATATTGTGGTCATAAAAACCAAAATCCTAATCATAAATCTACTCCGCAGCAAGGTTTTTATCGATCTCGGCTTAGACTAATTTTGGTCTTAGTTTCGGTCTGAAGAATTTTTTGTGAAATTTTACAAATACGTTTTGGTCATTAGTGAGCCTAATATGGGTGTTAGTTAAAACACAACGGTTTAATTAATGGGGTCCCTGCTCAACAATTGTCGAGAGAAAGGTCTTCATGGATCATTTAGTTGAATTTGAGGAGTTTTGAAAAGCTTGTTATTAATTTGTTGAGTGTAATTTTGAGCAGATTTGAAAAAGCAGTACACCAAAAATCGCTAGAGACGATATTCCTTGAACTTCACTAAAGTCATACATTACTTAGCATAAAAAGGAGATTACAAATCCAGCTATACGTTCAACGAAAGATTATGTTCGTATTTAATAAAAATGGACCTGCAAGTGCATACCTGTAGTCAAACACCTTCGTTCATAGATGGATGACCTTGTCAATAAATGCCAAAGAAATTGGAGATCCGCCCAGAAACTTGACATTGGACAATAAATGCGAGATTTACGTCACTTTGCGATTGTATGTGATTGTATTTCTATTCTCACTATGTACATGTAGGCCGCTATTCAGTGACCAAGTGATCAAGATAGGGAATCTTGAGATAACACTAACGTACACTGTAGCTGAGTTACCCTTACCTTCATCAATGAATATCGACTCCTTTCATTCCCGAAGTGCGTTCAGTAACGCTAAGACCTACGCTAGGACCTAGCTAAAATCTAGCCAGAGCCACGTGTTCTCATTTGAAATACACGGCAATATCTCACGTAATCCCACTAAGTCTTGCTTTTTAGCGACGTCCTAGCGTTACTGAACGGTAGGCTGCTTTAGTCTAAACTTGATTGTTTTGACAGTGGGAGTTATGTAATTCCTTTAATATTGCTCAATATTGACCAAACTGGGGACATCACACAGTACATGTATCTCGGAAGTGGTTCAACGAATCGACACGAAACACCCAAATATTATGCCCATTATACGGCTCTCCCAATTATTTCTAGATTTTTTTTAATATGTTCCAATTTTATTGAGGAATTATCAAAACGTGTGAATTTTGTAATTTCTATGTAAAAAACAACGTTATACAAAACGAAAGTGAACAGATAATAAGTAAACTGTGACACGTTTTTACGACTTTGTCTGGAATAATAATACTATGCAAAATTTTGCCATACAATTAAGATCCTGTTGTTTTGCTATGTATGGACATCTTTTGCTAACTTTGCCAGATTGCGTGATCGTGTTAATGGCACAGTTGTAGAACGTAAACAATCAAATTTTACAATGTTTCTATTTTTACAACATCTATGCTTTTTATGAGGATCGGAAAGGGCAACAATTGGGAAAAATCAACTCTAATTTTATGTAGAACTTTTAGTAATAAACTCTCTCCTAAATAGTATTCATTTAGATCCCTGTTGGATTATGCTTAGCGTATTCATCACTATTTAAAACGAAAATCAAACCTGTTTGTTAATTTATATTATTTAGAAAATTCAATTCAAGTCAATAAAAACATTTTTATAGGATTCATTGCTTTGTAACATCAGGTGATGTTTTAAAGGTACTGGCTACATGTAGTAATTCAGTTAACGTCATCAAGCGGCTTGTAAAATCGATTGTGTTTAAACCAACTTATCCTGTTTCCGAGATACTTTTTTGTTAATCCTGTCAGTGGCGCACAGAATTAGATGATCACGGGTCTGAAAATGCAAAACTCTCCCTGGAACTCGTTGTTAAGGAACAGATTCCCGTGAACGGCTTTTATTAAAATATATAACGGCTTGAGCATTCGTCTTGAAAGCTTTTGAATCTGCCTTATTTGAACGGAGTGGCATTATCACTGGTTTTGGGTTCTTGCCTTTCATAGCAGGGTTACTTTTAGGAATAGCCGACATGATTGTCCAAAGAGATTCGATAAAACACTTTACACTTTTTCACAGTGCTACAGAAAGACAGCATCGTGGAATGTTGTTTAAAATAGCTTATCATTGATTAAAGTAATCAAACCGAATTCATAACATTCAGTCATTCCCATTGGTTGAAATCTCGGGAACCCCTTTCAGATTTCTGTTACGTAGTATATGTATGGCGATCTTCTTTGATTTGAATAGCTGTAATTTATTAAAGCTAGTAGAAATATAGGTAAACGAAAGCAGGGAAATCGAGATCCACTGGATTAAGGTCAAACAAATTCAGCGCCTAGAAGTGTGTGTAAGAGGCGGCAATGTGATCGGTAAACTTCCGACTTAGCATAAGCATGCGGAAATTCGTGTGTCGTTCATCATTTTTCCAAAATGCCACATTTCAGTATAGGTGGCGCTGTGTCAGAGGGTATGAAGACGATCGATTTTCGTAACAGAGTCATTTTTGTTAATCGCCGCCAGGATTGACAAAACAGGGTCGATTTTATAAAACACGTTCCTTTCTCCGAAACATGTTCGCCTCTAAACAGGGTTGTTTTACATAGAATGGAATTTACAAAATTGGCATAGTTTTAAACAGAGTAAAAATTACAAAATAGCTTTTAATTGTCCTTTAAACATGATTGACTTTCATAAATAGTGTTGAATTTAGAAAATAGTTTGGTTCTAATTTTTACAATTGATGTTTTTTCCTTCCCTCATACATTTGGTGATTTAAATTCTGATTCGTTGTGGACAGTTTAGAAAAGTGCAGTGTTGTTAGAAAGTTTTAACTAATTGTAACTATAAACATAAGATAAAAATAGTGCTGTAGTGGTAAAATTAGAGGCAAGTAGGCGCCCAAAGCTCACCGTATCACCTTGAGTAAAGAACGTAACTTCTGGTGTGTAGGCGTTACGTTCAAATATTAAACGGTGGTGGCTGCGCCTACGTGCGCCTACGTGCGCCTACGCCCCACTACCGCACTGGATATTGTTTATAATTGCATGCAGATGGTGCGAGAAAAACATGGACAATCATCGCCGTAAGGTAGTCGAATAACTCCGAACCTATCGGATTTTTACATAAGGCCTATAAACTAAAAATATTAATTTAAATTTGCCTTATATAAGGGATTGAATATCACTTAATGACTTGCCTAACTAGAATTATTCTGCCTGGAAGACGTATAAGAAGTAATGAAAGATGCATTTCAAGTACACTCCTTATTTTGAGCACAACAGTTGTGCAGCTGGAAGTTTTTGACTCTGTCTAATTATTTATCGCTGTTTTGGGAATATTTCGCAACGTTACCCACGCATTTCATCGTATTGGAAACTGGATTTCAACGAGCGTGATCATCACGGACCTCTACTTCATTGCAATCCTAAAACACCTAAGTCGTTGAACAGAAATTCAATGAAAACAGTCAGTTCAATGTCAACTGTTCGATCAGTGTGACACCACTTTGACTGCAATTATTTTAATCATGAGGTTTCCGGCAAACTAGATGTTTTAGCCGGGAATACACGTCTGTTCCTAGGAGACTCAAAATGCACGATGAAGTAACAATGCAGGAGGGTCTTTTTATTAATATAAAATGATTAGATTGCGGACAGAAATCCATCTTAGTGGTTGTTGTAATGGTTATACTTTCTGACCACGTGAAGGAATGAATAGCTGGTTATTACTGAACACTTGTAGTATTTTGAGTAATTAGCTGAATACCTCCTTATTTGGTGCTTCTATATTCGCTGTAACGAAATATGCCATGGCCTGGTGTACGAGTCTTTGTTTTAGTTTAACTGCACATGGTTTCTATTACACGCTTGCTAAATCCATATGTTTCTTCTTCGACTTGATATGATATGTGTACATAATTACGTGTACTTCTATATATAATCTGACCACACCTTCTTCAGTACGTCACTAACAAGACTGCTACTGCCACTCCTTAGAGTTCACCGAACCATTCGTTAATGAATTCTTTACGCCCTGGATGTACAAACACGTTGTACACGTATCTGGCGGTGACAGACGTCTATTTGAGAAGCCGGTTATTAAACTTTTGGGATGTACGCACATAGAATTCAGATATTTGGCATTGGCAGCTGATTAAACTTTGCTAAGGACACGGGATATCATTAATGAACTGAACAGTGACGTGGTGCAGATCACCACGGACCGAAAAAACAAGTCTCTGCAGCTGGAGATATCAGGGCATCTGAGCATGACACGAAATCACCTTCTATCAGAAGAAGAAATCATTCGCTGTCGTGTAATAAAACAAAATGCAAACATTTTCCTCCGGCATATCGAAGGTGGGAGATTGTTGCCATCGGCTGCGGGGAATATTGCTCTCCCTCGGTCAATATATCACCTGGTATTGCCCTAGAGATATGTGCATATTGTTGCGATACATTCTTATTTGTCTTTAAGCTCTGTAAGACAAAGGCAATTCATTCCAAGGGTAACGGTGGATTGTAAACACTAAGCTTACCCTCATAATTAAAGGCGGTTTTATTCTGGGATTTTTTTCAACTTAAGTCAGCTCCTTGCTGATGTCAACCGAAACAAGAACTCTACTGAAATCTAACTTCTGTATTTGTTAAACCTATTTTTAGAAAAGCGACGCTGGTTTTATTTTTATTTAAACAAACCTTGAACTTTCCCTGATAAACAGTGATTGTGTTTCGGAACAGATCATTGAATCCAAGTCACTAAGATTGAGCCGTTATTCGAACATAAATCTGTGAATGCATTGATTTCTCATATGAAAAATCACTTAGATATCTGTCACAGTTTTTATGCACGCGTCCACCATTGTAGCGGGGAGATAGAAATACGTTGCTGGTGTTATTACCTTGCAAGTAGTGTCAGGAACAGCATATTCTTACTATCACGAAGGCCTGTAATTCGTAGGTCAATTTTTGTCTCAGAGTTGACTCTTATCTACGCATGAGCGACAAATCATGGAACTTATAGTCTGTTTGGATGTTTCACTGAAATTAGCTCGTGCGCAGGAATCTGAAAGTTATGGATACATACGGGTTTTCTGACGACTATCATATGTGACCAACTATTCTTTGCTCAGAAAGAAGGTCAATATAGAAATTCAGGTAGCAAACACGTTGCACCTAAAATGGCCCTCTTCAATCTGATTTGAGTATATTGGGACTTAAAAACTATAATTTATCAAATATCTACTATATAAGTTTTTAAAAGTTTTATATTAGAATAAAGTGCTGGAATTTGACGCAGTGCAAGAAAACCAAGAAACTTGGTTGAGATGATGATTTTGTGTTTTGTACATGTCATGAGCATTCGTAAATTATGTCAAGTTTCAGCGAAATTAGAAGGTTCGATTGATCACCCATGCTCACCCTGAGGTATTTTTTAAGTACTTTTACAAACATGACACCTAGCGGCCTTGTTTAGAGTTGTTAAATGATGATTAAAACTAAATCAAGGACAAGGACTGATAAGACAAAAGTATCCTGACCTCTGTCAATACATTTTCGTGGGTGCGAAGATAAAGTGTATGGAATTGCAGCTGCTGCCTAGTATCAACAAATATGTTTTCAACCACCAAAGTTCAGTTTAGTGTCGCATCAAAATTTTATAAAATAGGTAGAGAAAATGCATAAGAATTGCAAAAATTCTCCAAGTTTTATTTAGTTGTTTCAAAAACCCAGTCCTTCTAAATTGTTGGAACTAATCCTTTGTGGCACATGTGAAAAACAGTGAGAGCTCACGTGACTCAGAAAGTTTTATTTTGGAAGTCGGCTTTGGACGGGATAATCCATTCATAAATGTAATACATTTAACTCTTAGCTTGAATTAAATGAGTGTCTACGTAGGGAAATTTTGTTATAGAATCTTGGGATGAAGTTGAGTTGACACGAGGTGCAACGAACTTAGAGAAACATATTGCTCACTCTAGTAGGGCATTTTTTCATGATGTGTTGGTATTTAGAGCTCCAACAAAAGTTAAGGCCTTGCTTACTTCCCCCCGTTAATTGAGTTTTCGTTGTAGTTTAGACCTATTGACAGAAACAAACCCCTTGTGTTCGCATAGACACGCGAAGAGGTGCCTTTTGATGATTTTGACCTTTAATTGCTTCTTAAACTGATACATGTGTCTACTACCATTCAAGACAAATAGGCTGAGCGCTCAAGCTAATTCTGGCTATCTTTACTTGAAGGCAAGTTTTCCTATTGCCTGATGTACTGTTTATTTATAGCGTAACGACAATGTTCAAAGTGCCATACGGAAAGCGGAGGTGAACGCAGGAAATACAAAGAACGATATGGTGGAAGAGGGTGGAGCCTTGCCTGCAGAACCCGATGAAGATTTCGACAAGTCGCCCAAGGACAATAATGGAAAGAAGATCGGGCAAGGATCAGGCCTTGGCCCGGTGTTAAATAAAAGGAGTGTGGCGACTGATCTCAAAACGCAGCGAGGCGGCGATCGAAAGCTTGGTGAAGGAACATCATTGATAGCTCAAGTAAGCTGACCCCGTTCTACCACTAATGTATTGGAAATTAAGTAGTTCATCGATTTTCATGAAAATTTAGAGGTCGTTCGGTTGGAGACAATCTGCTTGTAATTTGAATTAAACTCTTCTACAAAGCCTCTTCTATTTTTTCTCTCTTTAATCAGATTCTATTTCAGTTTCTAATCTTGAAGCACTAACGTTCCGATGACCAAATGTTATGCAAGAAAAAGAAGATTGCACTAAATCACTTTGTCTCAAGAGTGTGCACGGGGAACAGCGCAATAAAATATATTGCTGGCCACTGAAGTGATATGTCGCTGAGATTTCAATGTAGAATAATGGGACATGTTTTGCTGTTTCCTTCTATATGCTAAGATTTTGTCTGCGAAAGCACGCTTGCTGTGTTCGGTTTATGGAACGCAGCCCTGTTCACCCCTACGGAATTTTGACATGCCCTTTGTTTCAATGTACTGTAACATTGTATATAGTTCTAAGTGTCTGTTGGCTGCTTAATTTCCAAGTCCAATTCGATTGCCTTAACTACTTCAGTGATTGTAGGGTGAAACGAAAATGAGGGATACTGTTCAAGAAAGCTGATGTTCTGTTTGGACGAAAAATCTACGCTGGGTTTTTCTAAAACGGCGGTGTTCCAGTCGAGCAGGGCTTATGTGTCCGGTTACATGAAACAGTCCCAAATAGGGACTCAACTAAGTTGCCTAAATCTAGTGCGTATTTTTTGACTTGTGAAAACAATGATTGCCCTTTTTTGACTTGTTTTAGTCTCATTACTAAATCAATGTTTTACTTTGAGTCGAGAGGGAGTTCTACATTGAATTGCCAATTTTATCGAAAATATTTAGGGATCTTTTCATGCAACACCCCCAATTTAAGGACTGATTCCATATTTATTTTCATTAAATTCTTGGCTCAGTTTTTAGTTAAATTATTAGAAAATGTCATTGATTAAAGAAGAGCTCATAATGAGGATGAAATGAATGAAAATCATTGCATGTGCTGTGAGTCCAAAACGACACATATACGCAAAAAGTCTAAGGGATCTTAGTTGAGTCCTTATTTGAGACGGTTTCATGCACCCGGCCAACGGTGTTCCAAATCCCGTGTTATGCAAATAGGGAAATAGTTACATGCATGGATGTGTCACTCCGTTCGTAGCTTGTTAATGTATGTATGCATTTTAATCTTTTACAGCTTCTCGGCAGGAAGAAAAGACGACTAGCTGCTAACTTATGGACGCGGGCAATGGGTGGGGCCGAACCTATAAAGTACTCGTTTGACTTGTCAGCAACGTGGAGTAAGATTTTTACTTTATTGAGAAATGGGACCGAAAACCGTTAATTTTTATTTTCTTATTTGTCTCATTCACCCTTTTTTGTTTGACCAAAATTTAACCGTCAAATTGGTGTTTATTTGCTTGAAATCAGCTATCGGTAGTAACATAAGAAGTGATTCATTATCATAATTGCAGTGTTTACTTGTTTTCCTGGGTTTACTGGGTTTACTTTTATGGCACAAACAAAATATCGTAACGAATTGGCTTGCCTAAGGGTTTTTCATTTTTGGTTTCTAACATTCAACCAACGGGGAGCATACCTTTCTGCTCAAACTTTCAACATCGAAGCGCTAACAGCTTACTGATGTACATGTAAAACCGCGACTGCACAGGGAAATTACTTGGCGGGTTTACGGGTATGAATTTATACGAAACATTTACGTGCATGTATGATTTTACATATAAAGTCTAATAAATGCTGTGGAAGGATTGTCAGCATATAACTATGTGGGCGCATAAAAATTGACACCAAAATTATTTCTTCTTAAAATTATTTCTGAAGAGAATGTAACGAATGAGTGGAAGAAATATACAACTACTAACATCCATGTTGATTCAATGCATTGTTATTATGGTACATGTTGTTTTGCTGCAAGAAACATAACAGGTAAGGCAACTTTTTCGGTAACATAAACTATAAAAAATGTCTTTTAGGTTTGCTGCCACTTAATTATGGATTATGAAGACCTTTTCAGTCTTCAAAATGCACAGTGTGAACACGCTTAGCTAAGCGTGAACTTAATGCCCCTTTTTCAATACTTGAACACTTGATGACGCTGTAACGATGGTTGTTCTGCATTGATGTTTAGGTCACCTTTCCTGCGAACCTGGGTTGACTTAGAGAGGTGTTCTGAAAAAAGTCAGCAGCTGAAGATGCAAATTGAAATAGCAGCGTTCTACCATAATTTAAAACTGCCTTGTTCTAAAGCGTGGGTTATCTTTAAAGACGTGTCTGTATTCCTCTCACTATAACCGGAGGCTCATGCAAGCAAACCATAATGCACTGTAGACTTGGAAAATAAAATCACAGCCTAAAAAAACGAGCGAGCCCTCTACAAATGTAGTCGTGAGATCGAAAACTTTGCTCACTCATTTTTTGTCTGTCTTATCGTCTCCTTGCTGCACAACCTGGACACTCAGGGCAACGATTAAACGTGCCATAGAAAGATCACTTTTGTTTTTTTATAATTTGGTAGAAACTACGCCCACATTACTGTGTTGCTGCGTTCAACTTCAAAGTTTGCGAGGGTATTCTTGTTCCTGAATTACATATGTATATAAGGAACAAAACCGCAGGTAATATTCTTGGCAATTCCCTCTTACAAATCTGACGCTGTTGTCCAGGTGACCAGGCGTTCGCTGAAGAGAAGATCACCAAGGCCCTTAACTTAATATCTTCGTTGACTTGTCTCAAGTTCCAGTTATCAAGAGGCGTTATTACCGGGCCTTACATCTTGTTCAAGGCGTCAACAAGCAGGTAACATAACTCGAACACCTCGCAATGGTGCCACCTAGCGTTGTGATCAATTGACATTTTGGAAGGGTATTTGCTAACTTTGAAAATACGGATTTATTTTAGTTGGGAATTCTTATTGCAAATGCGTGTTTAAATTATAAATTTCTATAATTAATGCAATAGACGGATACGATGAAAGGGCATTTAAAAAGCATTATAACTTTCTTAGGTGCGGTTGTTTCAAAATTCAAGTTTTGTTTATTCTGTCTTTTGATCGAACACATCTACTGTATGTTTTGATTAGCGAATCGGCTCAAACTCACACGGTTGGCTGAAGTATTGTATTCTGCATAAAACTTAAATAATAATAACAATGTTAATAACAATAGCGATGTTAATATCAATAATAATAACGATGATGGTGGTGGCGGTGGTGGTGATGGTGATGGTGGTGATGATGGTG